>CAEFZX010024347.1:0-34203 GCA_903066825.1 Alfaro cultratus
TAAAAGTAAAATATTTTGGACGTAAAATAGTAGGGCCCTCCAAGTGGACACGGGGCCCTATGCATCTGCATTCCTCGCACAGCACAAGAAACAGCTCTTCTTTAATGGGCCAGTTTCAGAACTAGTATGATGAAAGTAAAGTAAAGCCTACCAGTCATCTGTTGCAGATGACGTCCTGTTTACAGTGTGTGCAGTGGACTGACTGATAAGGCTTCTCAGCTGTCAGCATCAAATGTTCACCAACCAGATCACAGCAGCTTCACTGAGTGTCTGCTGATCAGTCATAAGGTCTGTTCTAGCCTTAAACTCTGACATCAGTATCAGTGAAGAGCCATGCTGATTTATAGTCCACGTCATCTGCATGTGACTGCATCCATGGTGCCTGATTTGCTGCTTCCAGCTGATTTCACAGCCCGCTTTTTCTACAGAAACGTTAAGAAAGTTCACATCCTGGGTGAATGGCAGAATGCTCATGACAAGCACAAATGAACACATTTCTTCTTGTATGGCAGATAATTGTAATGATCCGACCGAGACCTGTTCTCTCCTCTGATGTGTTGTCGATATTTAGTTTCCCAGCATCACTCAGAGCGGTGACGCAGACATTTTATCTGGATGCAGCCCAAACTTGTCACCTAATGAGGAAATGCAGCCTTTGATAAATACGTGCTGGTTCAGATAATGTGCTGAAATAACATTCTGGGAGCTTGAGGTCGTGAAAAACACTCCCCGCTTGTTAACAAAGGGCTCTGAGTATCAAGGCAAGGCCATGCAACTTGCACAGGTTGATAGATGATATAATCTTGTGTATTCACCACTGATCTATGAGAAACAAGGTGCTGACAAAATGCACTCACTGCGGTACTCATCACTCCTGACAACAACTGACACACTGAACATACAGTCGATGGCAGAAGTATTTGGGTTTTTTTTTCATATTTTGTCACAATATAAACAAGCCTTAATGAATTGTATTAAGATTTTGCATGACAAATCAACCAGCGCTAAGTAGTGCATGATTGTGAAGCTGAAGGAAAAGGACTTTCAGTCCTGATCCAAATCTTAAACAGGCACCATTATGTGGAATTGACTTTTTTCAGGTTTGCATCATGTTCTAATGTTATTATCTCATCAAAGTCATACCTTGTAGTGTTGCTTTGATTCTTTCATGCATGTCTGAGAAATTTTCGACTCTCCCGTCGGCCATGGGAGATTAGCTTATTTTTATACCTGGTTGACAAGGAATCAGATGTGACATTGCATGAGATAAACATTCCATAACTCTCTATCCATCTTATGCTTTTACAGAGTACACACTTTTTTAAATATCTTCTTCATTGATATGACACTTGACAAATGTAAACTGATAAAAGAGAAGCATAACAATGGCAATGTCACCTAAAAGAAAGTGAAAATGAATACATTAAAATGCAATTTGATTGGGCTTCACTGAGACTTTTAGGGTTTTTTTTACAGTTGCTTCCTCCAATAATAACAATAGCTATACTTTTTGCTTTAGTTCTAAGGATGACACTGCAGCCTGAAGTGACCCAAATCGGCTTTTTTGTCGAATCTGATTTTTTTGGTATATTCGTTCACACTGCAGCTCTCCAGTGTGAAATGCAAACGACGTGAAAGTGTCCTGCATGCGCAGCAGAGAACGCAACAATGCCACACATAAAGAGAGTGATGAGTGTTTTGCCAACCTGTTATAAAAAAGAAGAAGAGCTCGGTGTCTGTGGAAGTAAACGTGGATGGTAATGGTGAAGCGTATCTTATGATTTGGAAGTTGTTGTCTGACCGGAACCAGGACATTAACAACTTAATCCTCATTATCGTCCACCATGGTTGTTGTTTTTCTTCCTGATTGTGTGTATAGGGATGTAGAATAGTGATGTTTGTCAAGTATCAATGATGTTCAGGTCGGAAGAATGGTCGTTCAGATTCAGGTCATATTTGAAAAGGTGGCATACGTATCGAAGAGGCCTGGGTCACACTCGAAAAAATCCGATCTGTGTTGTTCATGCTGCCATGAATAAATCAGATACAGGTAGCATTCAGGCAAAATAATCGGAATTGGGTCACTTCTGGTTGCAGTGTGAACGTAGCCTACTGCAGTATCTCTACAACAAATTCCAACAATTATATCTGATCATTTTGAGGCTAATGCATCGCAATTTGATTTGGATTTCCTTGAGTGACACTATGAAGACATCTACAACATCTTACTAAGAGCTCAACAAACTGGAATATTTACTAATATTGATGACATTTTGGACATTATGCAGATGTGCTTAGTAAATGAAAAAGTACCCACACAGGTGGAAATAGGCCTCCTTTGGTCACATCTGGTGCCCATCTTGGAACATTTCAGTAGATCAACTAAAATACTGTTTAGGTTACAATTTCACAGCAACTGTGAAATTGGAGAAGTGTTAGGTGAGAGCTACAGCAACGCACCGAGAAGGATGGCTGAGAGCAATCTCTCGGTCAGAATGAACTACAGCAACATCTGTGACGAGAACCTCCAAAGACTGGTGCACAACTTTATCCTGGAGTGTCCTGATTATGGAATAAAAACTCTTTATTAATGTAGGACTGAGGTGAGTGTTGCACTGAATGTGCAAATAATTGCATAGCCCTATTTTACAAAGAATGTGTATTAAATAATGTCTTTTCTATAGTGCAGAGATCAAGAGTTGTGGAAACAATGAGGGCTGTGGATTATGTCGTGGCATCGGCATTTATGTAATACAGACAAGAGATTACCACTTGCACTTGGGCACATTGACACAATCATAAATTGATACGCCAAGCTCTTTATGGAGAATATAACTATATTTGCAGCATTTAGAGCTGTTTTCTGTGACTCGGGACAGGCATTCACTATCCACACAGTAAGGCAGATCACCTCAACAACTGAGAACAATTAATGGCAAAATCTTGCATACCTGAACCTTCATGTAAGCAGGTTGGGATTCTTATTTATATCTTTAAACATAAATATGTTGATCAAACCTGACTAATAGCACAATGAAAATAAGACACACAGAAAGCCCCCATGAAAAATAAAAATAATTTATGTTCCTGACTTGCACCAGCAGGGACATATGGACATTTTTCCCATCATGATATTAAATATGTCTCCCCGTAGAAAGAGGTACTCGCTTCTAATTCTCCTTTTAATGTTTGTGACAGTTTGTCAGAATGGATCGAGGAAGTCAAAGACAAGTGTGAGTAACTTATATGCTGTTTGCAGACTGTTGACAGACTTTTAAGAAGTACTGGGCCGTTAACTAAATTTACGTCTGTCCTATTAACAGTCCAGATGAAAAATGCAAGAATTACTCCATCAAATGCAGAGTACCACGGCTCTGCTGCTGGACAGGATGGGGCCTTTTCAATCTGCTACACCACAGTCCAGCCCTGCAGCTACAAGAAGCGCCATCACTCCTCTTCCTGCTGTGGTCTCCTAAATATCGCCTGTGTCACAGCTACAGCTTGCTCCACCTACCCACAACCCACCTGCATGCTTACTTTAATTATAACCAAAGCTCTTGTTCAAAAAAAATTTTTACTATTTTTTTATTTGTTCACCACACAGTAAATAGTAAACATTTCTTCCTGAAAGTTGTCATTGTAGCCTATAATGAGAGATCCATCCGGAGACGTCAAGCTCAATGGGGGAAATTCTAGACAAGAGCAATGAAAGGAGATACAAATCAATTGAATTTGAGTTGAAACGTGGTGGCCAGATTACGAATGCAGTGTTGTACAAAGATAAATCTGCCACACGTTTCATTTTCACATTTCTAGACTACACCTGGCTTTTGATTTTCAATACACTTTTATATGCTTCCTCAAATATATTTTTCTCTTAAATCTTTAAAGCAAATTTTTGTTAGAATGTGAATTTATAAAAAAAGGATTTGTTTTGCATTGGATGCGAGTCATCTGAAAATCGTTAAGAATTGTTGAGCTTTTATTTTGTGGTGTTTTGCTTTTAGCTGGACACCCCCTACGTGTTTTATACCGGTCTGTGGATTCACCCTTTCATCTACCCAGAGCTAAAAAAGCAGTATGCGTGCAAAGGCGCCTTTTTGTTGTCTGTCTCATACTTGTGTTATGGAACAATGGGGTTATTGTTCAGAGCTGCTGCCTCTGCAGTTGTTAGAAACAACATGCAGAACAAAAGGGGAGTTGTGTAATTTATGTGTAACAGCAGTAAAAGTAGTAGTAGATCTATAGATCTGGATTGAAATGGTTTATATTAAAATTCCTGTAGAATCTGAGGAATACACACTTTCAGTTAAAGATGTAGGTTTCTATAAGAGTGGATTTATGGATCAGAAACACCCACAGCATATAAATGAGGACAATATTTTGGTGTTAAGGAGAACAATTGAAAGCATTTCATACATTTATTTTATTAGCAAATACATCCATTTAATGCAGAGTGAGCAATTTTTTCATCTTGGATCTTCTTCAGAACCTCGATAATTCTGTCTGACATGACCAGTTATTGTCCTCTGCTGTCTGTCAGGAAATCACATCCTGCTGGGTTCTGTTACTCCACCTGCTTTATGAAAGCTGATCCCAGTTCCTCAGTAAAGGTAAGACGTGATGTTTCCTAATCAATCTGCACAATCATCTGAGAAAAATGGGATTTTCTTTCACAACACAACATTCCTGCTGCTGCTTTAAATCACAGCTTTTTTCAGCTGGCAGCAAATATTTTGTCTTATTTTAGAAGTAATACAAAAAATATTACAAGATTCTGTAATGGATTTCACAAGGATTTTCATAGACTGACACAAGGTGGTGCATAACTGTGAAATGGAAAAAACAAAACAAAAAGAAAATGGTTTAAACATTTTTCACAGGGAGAGTTAATGTTTTGTAGATCAACTTATCTCTGCAAAAAACGCTGCAAGTCTTTCGGGCTTCATATTTACTAGTTTAGATTTTTTTATTTTTTTTAATTTCATGCCTTTTTGTCGTTTTAACAATTATGATAAAATAAAATTTTGTACAAAAAAAATAATGTAAAATAATTCTACTAAACAGTGACAATTAAATAAAGGTATGTAGCATAAAAAAAGTGATAGCTTAAATGTTCACTCCCTTTGTTAAAGTCACAGAGTGAGTTTAATATATGATCCCCCTATTGACACTTTGCAACTGTCAACTTATCGTGTTGAGACGCCGTGATGACCGTCAGAAGTAAGTGACGAGCGTATGGAACGAAGCAACTGTGATCGATTTCCCAAGTTGTTTTTGCCAGCAGAGCCACGGCTTCTTCATATTCAAGTCGAGATGACCTGCCAGTGGAAGTAGCTCATCTTGCTCGGCTCCTAGACGGTGGGATTTACAATAGTTGGAAATAGCTAGTTTAAATGCCGATGCATACGTTCTCCCTCCTGACATCTTTATTGATTTGATCAAATTACTGACTCTGCCTCAATTAATCCTACATGATTTATAGAACTATGTTATGTGTATGATTTCGCCTTGCACTAAATCATTTAAACTCACCAAATATGTGTTTTATCAGCAGCCCAGTCACAAAAAGAGGCTGAGCAAGAAGGAGCCAGAGAAAATAACATTTCATCCATTCTAGGCTACTTGATGGTGAGGCATTTTCTCCATGCTTAATGATAAGACATGTACCTTCTCTGTAATGTAACATATGAGTGCATCTTACTAATAAGCTTACTTACATAAATGAATGCTAATTTTCATATCTTGTGAATCAATGATTACAGTGAGGGTTGTCAGTCCTAATGACTGACAGGTGCTCTACATCACAAGGCTCTTCTTTCCTCATCAAAAGGTTTAAGATAAATTGACCACTTTGGTTTTCATCCTTGTCTCTTTGTGCGGCTAACTGCACAACACCTTGTGACGATTTCACAGTAAAATCAATTAAATGAACCCAAAATCAGGCAACTGGCTGTTTTTGACGAGCTGTATCTGGGTTAAAGTGTGGTTGTTTTGACACGCGTCATGGCGGAGTTGCTGCTTACCGTGCAAAGGTATGTTGGTCATGTTTTTCATATAATCCTAAAGTTTTCAGCTGAAGGGGTTGTGAGGTCAAATGCTTGTAAAAAATTGAAAACCATACAGTAGAGTCCTCATCCTTCAACCCTTAAGATTAACCGTCATGATAAAATACATTTATGTCTCCATGGCTGTAATACGACACAAACTTCATTTTACTGAATGGTTGCATACATTCACCCTGCACATACCGTTTCCCTCGTTATGGCTTTTGTTACGATGCTCCTTCCTGCTTTGTGCTTGGATGTAATGACAACATTAAATCCATCCAAGGAGGATGAACATTAGTTTATCCAACAAGACTCAGAATCCACACATGAATGGTGGATTCTCATCACAGAATCACATTTTGTTGAGAGCTACTGAGTTTTACACCTGCCTGCATTTCAGTGGGCTGATCAGGCCAGCAGCAAGGTGCCAAATAAATCCCACAAGGCCACGTATTAGAGAGGATGGCTCACAGCAAGTACAAATAAAATGCACAAACACACTGATGGGTGGCACAAATGACTGTGCACACACCCCGACATACAGAAATAAACTCACTCATGCTCAATTTTCATGAGTCCAGGCAGCGAAGATTAAGCATCTCGCTGCAGTGATTTATTTATTTGCTTCTAGCAATAACCAAGGATATTGTTAGTGCCCCACCCATAAATCCATGTTATTTCCCCCAACATGGAGATTTGGAGAGCAGAGGCAGCCAGAGGAAATGGAGATGATGAAGCACAATTTCAACTTTTCCACGAGAAACCTGCACCGCTGTAAGCAAGAGAAAGGAAGGATGAGAGAGAGAGAGAGAGAGAGAGAGATACATTAGTCCCTTTGCAGAATGGTCAGGTAAAAAGTCGCTCGCTCTCGGCAAACCATGGGATTGACAACCCAAGTCACAGCACTTCCCTCTCATGCTCTGTCTGAAACACACTGATACACCCAGACACACATACACACACCTAGCAGTGAGCACTAGATAAAGCATGAGACATAAGGGATGGAGCTGAATGTCACTCCTCCACCAGGTGCTCCTTAAAGGCTACAGCTGGAGCTCCTTGCCTCTTAACGTGGTTCTCCAGATGTGTCCTGAAACTACCTCAGGTTTGTCACATTGTCTGCATTTAGGGCTAAACACTATCAAGTGGCTAAAAACTACTGGATGGAAATTGCAACGCCCATGTCCATGGAATGAGGCTCTATCTGTGGTTGTTTCGTGAAAACAAAACAGAGAATTCGGGTGGGGAATGGGAACCCTGGCGAGTCGGAGAGGGGAGAGGGGTCCCCTGGTGGTCTGCACCGTTATGACTGGTGTGTGTGAATACGAACAGACTGCAACCACGTGACTGCATGCTACTGCATTGCTAACAGCAACACCAACCGTTAGTCTGTTTACTGAGACCTGGGTTTGAGAATGTGTCAGATCTGTTCACTTGGTAGGAACAGGAAGGATGGACCACTATTACAAGATAAGTTGACGTCACGCAGGAGTGAATGCTAACAGCTGGTGTCAACGTACAGTTGAGTTGATGTCCTGCTGCAGCGGGGCGTTAGTTTGCTGCCAGATATTTAGTATTTTGGTAAACTATTGTTTGTATTCAATGGTAATGTCTTTGTTTTTATTGCTTCAGTTAAAATGTCGTGAAATGAGTCAACTTTGAAAACAAAAAAAAAGATTACCGAGTAATCAGTTTATTTATTGCAGTTTTCTTTAACAGTCTTCAGAGTTAAGGAAAAATGCCAAAAGCTAACAGAAAACAAGCCTGGTTCTTTGTCATAACTATGACATGTGTCACTTTTTCCACTTCATATGTCATCATGAGCTAAAGCATTTAAAGTCAATTAAGTACATAAAACCCAGAACACAAATGACAACCCCATAAAAGTTAAATAAGTTTCAATAACTAATATCAAGACGTGCTAGATGGTTGATAAATTCTTCTTGGGATCTGCTTTTTGGTCACAAAAAGGAGACTGGGAAGTAAGTGGACTTTCAAAACAGGAAGTAGTGGATTACCCAACAGAGGTGGTTTCCTTCTCTGGACCTCAACAAACTTGAATCCTCTGAGAGGATTAGAATTATGTCCTTTTACCAGGGATAGTTTCACTCACAGGACCACATAGGGACATGCAATCTATACACTGGAAACCAGGAACAATGACATAGTGGGGCGCAGACACTCTGCTAGCTGGGTAAGTTGGTTCACACACACACCAATCCAATGTTCACATTTCACCATAGAGACTTAAGGGGTTACCTTGTCCCCAAACCAAAGCTCTATGATTGGGTCAGCAACAACATGGCTCGAGTGCGCAGAACAGATCCAAAAATCCCTGAGGCAGAAATCAGAGTCCAGGTAAATGAAGCATGGGTCAGAGCCAAACCCACCAAAGTCAGGTTGGACTGTGCCAAGGCTGTGCCGAAGATGACAGACAATCTCATACTGTGCGAGTGCAGAGCAGGAGCTTATATAGCCAGAAACACAGGTGGGAGCAATCAGCAACCAGCAGGAGTGGCAGAGCAGCAGCAAAGGTGGTGAAGATTAGTAATCAGCAGCCAGCAGGGGGAGCAGAGGACAAGAAATCATGACAGAAAATGGATAAAGGATAAAATGTACAAATGGGAACCTTGTTTGGCATGTAAGACTTAAGAGATTGTACTTTTTATTGAACAGCTATCAGATCTATAGAAAATCAATGACACAACATCAAGGATCCTGAAGGATTTTGGCAAAAAGTAATGTTATGTTTTCATTCTTTATCTAAATAAGCCACCTCACAAATTAAATTATTAAATTTTGGAACCACAAATGTAATCCAACTTAAGATGTTTGATCCCATTTGATTGGAAAATGTACTATTTACGTAATATAGTTTTAACAAATGGTATTTTCATTTCAGAAAGATTTTATAAGGAGTTATGCAACTCTTCTAAGCTGTCATTCCACACTGTTAGTGACATCATTACTCCTACTACACACAGATAGCAGACAAATTTCTTCAATTAAATGAAGCAAAAACCAAAATGACCTTTTCTCCAGAGACCTGCATGTCTGGGATATAGGAGATATTCGGATTTCTTGGTTCTTTGGCTCAATCCTGTTAGGAACCTTGGTATAAATGTCTATGTTGGTTTCAATTTGGATACACATATAAGGTCTTTGGGACCATGTTGTTTTTATCATCCGAGAAATATTCTCAAGCTAGCTCCGATGTCGTTCTGGACAGGAAATGATTATTCACACTTTTGTTTCATCGCAATTTGATTATTGAAATTCACCTTTACTTTCTGTAAAAAAAAAAATAAAAAATTACAAATGAGGCTTTGAAATATTTCACTCTGTCTATATAAGTTTTACTTTCTGAAATGAGTGTCAAAAACAATTTCACTTTTTCACAACTTTCACTTTTTTTTTTAGGTATACTGGTAAATTGTATCTGCTATGTTAGGATTTAATATTTATGCTGTCCTCAGCCAGCCCTGCATGATGCCTTCATATAAAGAAACTGTTTTAAAAATAGATTCAATCCTTATTATTAATGGTAACCTTATTATTCAGTTTGCACTAAAGCACTGTAGCAGTCCTGATCAAACAACAGACTTCTCTCTGAAGTGAGTTCTAAGGGCCTGTAATTATAATCCCATCACTATCAGATAATAAGAAAAAACCTTAAAGTAAATACTAGGGAGGAGAGCCTGGCCTGACATCATAAAAAAAGAGAATATTATATTTGTTTAGCTCATAGACTCCGCTGGAATGACCTGTTCATCAGCTGCATGTGCTTGAGTGAGAAATTTAACTCAATCAAATTTGTTAGGATGGAAGCAAATCTCTTTTTCTTTTGCCTCTTTGCAGATGCATTTAAAGGAGATGGCGGCTTATCAAGCCCTGAGTCAAAATCAAGACAAATGGACACATTTTGTCACATTATAACCTTTAATCCAAACATTTAGGTGTTTTATTGGGATCTTGTGAAATAGACCAGCACAAAAAAGCCAATTTTGTGCTGTAGAAGTGCAATTATACATGACTATACCAAATGTTTTACAACTACAACTCTTAAAAACAATGATGTATGTTTCTATTTTTAGTCACATTTACTCTGACACCCCATGTCATAGGAGACATGATAAAAATCTGTGCTTACATCGACTGTCTCTGCCTCCAGATTTTCCTCGCTCTGTGATGATGTTTCTGGTTTCCGGCTTATGGTTTTCCCCTCTATTTGTTTCCTGATCCTCCGTAATCAAACATACTCCTTCCCTCTACAGCTACAACTCAGAGTGTTAAAGTTTGCTGAGGTTCGAGTCTTTGAAGAGGATCTATTTCAGGGCGATTGCCCTGAAATACGAGGGCAATCGCATATTTTGGTAATCCTTTACTTCCTGTTTCCACACTACTTCCTGTTTGTTCTCCCAGTTATTCATCTAACTGTCTGCTGTACAGTTTGACCTGGAGGTCAAACCCGTGAAGAAGCTGCTGATAGTCCTGCTCTTGGTTAACCTTTCCTGGAGGTCTGATTCGTCACATCCCTGAATCAACCACAGGGCAACCAGATGCCTTTACAAATTCCATGAAGAGCATAAAAGCATGTGTTTAATTTAATTTCAGTTTAAATTAATTTGTTCTCTAAATACCTTAGAGGTTTGTTAAGAGAACATCAGTGAACAAACAGCATCTGGTAAACCAAGGAGCACAACATCAGGTCAGGGAGAATGTTGAGAAACTTAAAGAAGGTTTAGATTAGAAACAACTGAACATGCCTTGAAGGTCTGTTAAAAATCGTTATGACCCTACTGTAAGTCTAACAATCTCTGGAGGAGCTGCACATCAGAGGTGTGTGACACTACAAATCTTGGTAATGATGGGATATCAAGAAAATACAGGATCCGTATCACTGATACTGATACCGATATCAAAAGTTGTTTACATTTGTTCTATTATCAAACTTCTACCACTAGATGTATTTGTGGTTTAATTATTTTTGTTAAATCCTAGTTAAGAATTTGGACAAAGTTGATTGGTATCTACAAAATACTTTAATAACATATCAACATGATAAACAGGAGCAGTAGAAAAACAAAACAAGTTTGAGGACATTTTTTTCCCAAATTAATTACAAACTGTAATTATAATTTCAGAGCAAATCAGAACATCTTTTTCTTGGCAGAGTTGAGAAACTACAACACAAATACAAAATGCATTTTGAGAGGGACTCTTAAACTAATTTATTGATCTTGCCATTGAAATGAAAACTTTAAAATTTGATCCGATACTGACACTGATTTGGTATCAATATTTTGGATCAATTTGTTTCGACTGGATATATTCATATCTCAGGTGGTTGAATCCTTTCTTCTGGTTGATTACCTAAAAACGCTATGAAGTCATTGAATTGATATTTTTCTGACTTTTATGCCATTTGATAAGGAATATCTCCATGTTTGTGAAGAATCATCATGATAATTTACTCATTTTATGAAAATATACTGTAGTTTGACACTCAGAAGATCCAAACAAAAACTTCCTTGTCTATGTTAAACTACTTCAAGACTATTTAAGCTAATCATGACATAACTTATTCAGCTAATTAGCTGAACTAATTACTTTCTCTAGTCCTGTTTACTTTCTCCCAAAGTTCATTGTAATTAACATGCCTGAGCGTGTTCAGCTGCTGTCCTAATTGGTCAACATTTAGAGAAGTCTTGCAATCTCCCTTTAACTTGCTGCAGGATTAGAGCGTGCCTCGACTTTCCAGAAGACAAACCTTCCCTGATCCACGAGGCTATCGCCGTGAGACAGAATGGCGCGCACGCTCACCCTCACGGCCAAGGGAGACTCACAAATTAACCTTTGGAGTGAGGGAGGAAACCCTGGTATGTTCAGGGAGAACGCGAAAACAGCCTTCTGCCAGGCGACGCGCTAAATACCACGCCACAGTTCCACTTCGAATCATCTCCACGCGCCGTGAAATGTAGGGCAAACTGGAGGGGAAATTTGGGATGAAAAGAAGTGGGGATGCAAGGAAAGGAAAGCAAGAATCGGGGTGACTGCTTAAGAAGGAAGGAAACATCCTGGGAGGTTTTAGAAGTGCTGGCAGGAGATTGAGCTGGCAGTTGCTGTCACTTCTGAAGACAAGTGCAGAAGTGTGATTCATTAGTTGCGGATCACTGACGAGGATTAAAACAGCGCACTGTGACATCAGAGGACACATGTTGGCTTCGATTAACCACAGATTTAATTGACTTTTTTTCTCCCTGCCAACTTTCTCAGTGGAACAAACTAACAGAACGGAGGAGTTGTTTAATTAGAGCCACTCATCTTTTCATTAAAACCCTCCGTGAGGCGTTTTTCATCACAAGGTATTTATTGTAAAGTAGGTGCAGAAATTGAATGATGGATTTTCATTAAATGACTAACCCGCTGCTTTTCACTTTTGAAATTTTCTGTTCTTCTGGCCACAAATTCCCAAAATGGCTAAATTCATTTAAACAGAATCCATGAAAAAGAGTTATTTTAAATACTGCAATAAGTAGCTTGACAGAATGACAGACTGCTACCTTACAGATATGTTCTGTTGTTGTCACACTTAATGGTTTCAGATCATCAAACATATTGTAATATCAAATAGAGTTAATGGAAAAGGAAGCTTTGAAATTAAACTTTCCCTTTATATGAACTGTCCAAATCAACCTAATCTTCTATAAAAATCCTATTACATTATAACTTAAACATAAACTACCACGTTTGTGGTTCATTTTAACTGAACCTACCCAGGCCTCAGCTGTAATATCACTTAAATATAAACTGTTCAATAACATTAATCAGGCTAACAAAAACCTCCAAAATCAACACATCATGAACTAATCTCAAGGAATTCAAGACAGTCCATTCCAAATGCATTTTTGGTATTTGGAAAATGATTCCTGTTGAAACCCTCTGGAATGTAAAGTCACAAATCATCATGCAGTGCCCCTCACCTAGCAACACCAACAAAGCATACCCCGTCACCTATTAACACTACTGAAGCTTACTCTGTTACTTAGCAACACTTGCGAAGCCCACCCTGTCACCTAGCAACCCAAGGTGAGCTCTGGCACATTTGGTCAGCTGGTTATACTGCTCTATGCGCTGTACAATGGCTGTGTTTTGTTAGTGACTTACCATCCAGAAACAACTTGCTGCATTTGTGTTGGTTGTGCAGGATGTTCCACTTCTGCTTTTCAAAAACGTACGGCTGTAAAATTGTGCATCTGTTTGTGTTGGTTGGTCATGCAATTTTTTTTCAACATTGGGTTTGTTTTGCATCAGATTGCTACAAATGCTGTGTAGTTACAGTAAAACCACCAAGTCATGGGTTCATTTTGTTGTTGCTATAAGTATATGTCACCTTTGGAGCTAACTCTGTGTTTCTACTGGCGTGATTTGCAGACGTGCAGGTTCTCATTTTCTTTCATTTGCCTCTTCCATCTGCTCGTCTCAGAGTTGAGTTAGAGCACAATCAGCTGTTTTGCTGCCTCAGATATTACATCTATGTCTGGTCGTAGTGATGTAACAATGTGGTTCAGCTGCCTCTGCAGGCCGGGCTGCACAGAGGAGACCTGACCCTGTCCTTTGCTGTCAACAGGGTTCCCCTCCGGCTTTGACAAAGGCAAGATGGTGTTTATCAGGAATGATGGCATTGCATATGCTTACAGCACTGGGTCATGGTGCCGCCAGTAGCACCTCCTGCAGGTGGTGAGTTTTCTCAAAATCTTAGCTCTTGGTGTGAAATCCGGTGCGCACAAACCCCACAGAGCAACTGCGATTTGGTTGATGCTGTCTTGGACCGCGCTGGCGTCCTGCCAAACTAACCATCACCACACCTGCCTGGAGTCGCTCCAAGTCATTTATTGGAATGCTTTTGGTCCTGCATGGTGTCCTGTCACTGGTTTGGCTGCAATACAAAGAATCTCACCAAGCAACTCATCCATGCAAATAAGCAAAGGAAAAAAAAACAAAAAAAACCTTTGCTCAGAGATTTTTGCAAATAGATTGGTGTCCCTGGTGGGACTCTCAGTTGGTGAGAAGCGAACACCTCTGGAATGCGCACACAGACAGATTGGTGTGAGAGTGAGAGAAGAAGAGTTCTTCAGGGTGCTATTTAAATACTGTCATTTAGTCCTAGCAGAGTTTTCAGTGATGAGGAGGAAGTGGCTCAAAGGATTTCTAAAATCATTATATTGTACATCTGAGCTACAAATTGGAAAAATGAAAAAGAAAGAAAAACACTTTACATTCCAGATCCTGACTTTCTCACAGTGATCAGTAAAAATACACAGATGTTTTTGTGTCTCTTTGCCTCTCACTAGACAAATGACTCTACTAAATGTTTCCTGGTGAAATTGGTGACAGACAGGTAATGGAGGCACTTTTTTTTCACATGATCACAGCCGGATGTTGCCGCTGGCGCAAACCACGAGGGAGAAAACGACAGCAAGTAGATGATGGCGCGGCATGTCTTTAATGACTTATCGCGTGAACAAGTGTATTCACATGGAGTTTTATTTGTGTTTTTTATTAAATGGAAACCAGAAGTGAGAAATTACGGTTTTTAATATTAGCAGAATATTAACAAAAATATTAACATTTCTAATGAAAATGTAGGTACTGGTGACAATTTTTTAAAGTCAATAACAAATAATTGCAAATCATACAGCCATAGGGTAACTCCCTAACCAACTCCACTCATAAACTGACAGTCATGTAGATGCAGCCTCCCATCCCAGGCTCAAGATAAAGGTCTAAACAGTTTGTGACCAGGATGTGTGGGGTCTGCAGAGATGCTTCCCTTTTCCTGACCCTTGACCTGTACAAGTCCTGGATGGAAGGAAGGTCAGTCCTGCGACCTTCACCTAGATGCCTCCTATCCCAGGCTTTCTGCAGACCTGATTGGTCGTTGCAGTTTGGATCTGTCCTGTTTTGTGGACGATCTAAAACCACGCAGTGATGGACGAACAAAGACCAGAATGAATAAAATTGACAGTGTAGAAGACGACCAGCTGCTTAGGAAGGTTTTACTTCTTCAGTTGCTGTAGGAAGTCCAGTCTCTGCTGGGACATAGTCTGTGTGAGAACCTACTGAAGAAGATCGAAATGAGTGGTTCCTATGGGAACCAGAAGTGGTTGGTATCCATATCACAGCCTCACCTTGCTGCAGCTTTAAAAATACAGTCCGAAAGTAGCAATTAAAATGGCTCACTGTTAGTAGTTAAACATATATTTTTAAAGGATGCAGAGGTTTTTTTTAATTATTATTATTATTTATCACAGTGATTGTTGAATTGGAAACAAGGAGCAACTGATCATTTTTAAGAGCTTCTACTTTGTGAACTGTGAGCAGAGAAACAAAAAGCAACTCAAATGGTAAAATATGCAAAACACGTGAGTCACTTCAACCCTTTGGGCAGTGACGCAATGACTGCTCAACCCGTAAGACGGACCGGTATTCTCAGAATGACTGAATCTGGAATCACATTGTTTTTAAATGAAAGACTTTCTTGTTCTTGTTTTGTTGATTTCATTTGGACTGAAACTGCAGCAACACTTCAGCTATTCAGCTGGAAAACTGTCACAGCCTTTGATAATTAGAGTGAAAGCAGCGGACGCTCTCGCTTCAAATCAACAGAGAAAATCCTCAGCTGCTGGGATGATTTCATGAGAGGCCTCCTGCAGTTTACAAACCCGAATACAACACAGAAGTGTGGCAAAGGATTACATCCTGTTGCCTTTAACTCTACTTATTTCTCAAAGCTTCAATCACCCTCTTATTCTATTGATGAATTGACTAATTTTTCACCTTGCTACTTCCACTTCTTTCTTATTTTCTAAACGATTACCTTTTCTGTGTTTTTGCCTCTTCCCACAGTTTGAATTCCTTCTGTTTCACTTTCATTTCTCAGCTTCTACCCTGACAGAATTTTTTATTTTTATTTTTTCTGAAACGAGAAGCCAGTGGTGAGAAGCAGAAGAAATTCACAAAATCGACATTCATTCAGTAAGACCCACTCTCACGGTTCATGTTATTAGCCATGTTCCATCTGCTGCAGAGTCTCAGACACCAGTGGGAAGGTAAAGCCTGAATGTCAGGACACAGTATAATCACTGGAGTCTTTTACTGTGTTAGTAAAAAAGGCTAAAGTACTCCTGTTTGTCCCAGACTGTAGAAGAGTTGGATTTACTAGTTGACTGACTGAGGCTTGCTCCAAGGTAAATAGTCAGCAGCTGGTTCATCCATTCAAATGCAAAGAATAATTCCATGTTTCCGTTTTTCCATGCATTTCACAACAGGCCTTAATCAGCGTTTCAAACAGCAATCGTTCATTGCAGTTACAGCTGTGTTTGGGGGAGGAGGGGTAAACCTAGAGAGATGCAAAGCTGTTTTTATCAAAAACTGTCATATTGAATAGAGGACATCTGTGAGCATCAACATTCAAGCCTTGCCTGAGATTCCTAATTAGGTTTAAGGTCTGGACTTTGGACTAATCTAACACATGCATGTGCTTTGATTAAAACCATTCTATTGAAGCTCAGGTTGTATGTTCAGGGTTGTTGTCCTACTGGAAGATGAATCTCCTCCCCAACCCCAAGCCATTAGGTCTGAAAACAGGTTTTAATGGATTTATCTTCATACATCTTTGCATGACCAGCATCTCTGGCCCTTCTGACAAAAACCATCCACTGTATTTAATGCGGATGGGTGAGTTGCAAGACTGACTTGCTGCGTTTCCATGATAAATAAGAGCAAAACTTTGTCAATATTCTGCTAATATCCAAAAAAAAAAAAAAAAAAAAAAAACCCCACACAATTTTGCAATTGCGGTGTTAATGTAGTTAAAGCAAATCAGAGAATAAATTGCGTTTCTGTGCATGTGAATCATCCAGAGCAGAGGACGCACAATTCCCATGTAAGCAGCGTTTCTAGGAAGTTGCAGTTGCCGGTTTCTCATAAGAGCTATCCATTCAACACTTTGCAATGACAAACTCAACTTTTGATTAAAGTGTGTGATGCTGTCAGAGCTCTGGTGGAGCCAGCTGTGCATCGTCCAAGGAGGTCAGTGCCTACAAATAAACACATTGATATTGCTTCATGCAAACTGGCATGACTCTTGTGACATCTGTTTAGATTGCAGTTTTTGCAAAAAACACAAATTTTGATACAGAGTAAAAACCTTTTATTGAAAAATGTGAGATTTTTTGAAACCGATGTTTTTCAAAAAAGCAAATTTGTTTTCATAATTCAAGTTTACGGAATTTTATGGTCAATAGAAACAGAGCTAGTCTGTTTAATCTCAGTGTCACCTGGGTGGTGTTAGCTCATGGGTAAGAAGAATCACAGCATGGCAACGTTCTCCATGCCCTGTCTGCTGTGTTTCCTGGTTTTTATGTTGTTTATTCAATAAGGTTCTCCAACAAACTCATGAGGCCGTCGCACAACAGCTGCCCAGTTTCACTTACCTAAACAAGAGTCAACTCAAGGTAAATAATTTTTTTCAAACAATCAGGACTTTACAAAAGATGCTCTGCTTTTTCCTCACTCTCCTGTGAGAAACTGCTGCCCACAGTAATAACGTATTGCGCTCCGAGCATTACTCCGTCTGGGAAAATAAGTCAAAAATATTATTATGAGTCCTGGATATGAAGCTGAGTGACTCAGGCTTGATGCTTTAAGTGAAAAAGGAAGTGGTTGTAGAGTTGCTTTGTGTTAACTAAGCAGCTAATGAAGACTTTTCATTGAGCTGCTGCCTGATTGTATTCACTTACAGATGCATAGAAGAAGTCGGCCTCACTTTTAAATGGGTTTGTTGCATTTTCAGTGAGGAACGATTAAAGAATGGAAGACAACAGAGGAAGGATTCATAACCTATAGGGACAACCTGCAGCTTGTTTAGCTATTGCATAGTCTGGCCAAGGCAGAAGTAAACTAATTGCTACTAAGGGCCCCCAAACCATTAGGGGCCTCCCATGAAGGCATTATGAATTTTGATACAGATCACAGACAGAAATCTAGGCTGGGATTTTGTTAGTGGTGTTGATGTTTTTAACAGGAAGAGGGCCCACCAAACAAAATTCTGCCCCAGGCCTCAGACAATCTGGGGCCAGCCCTGAGATAAGGATCCTAAAGCACAATATAAACAATGGAAACCTTCATCAAAAACTGAAGCAGCAAAATGTGCAAACCTCTACATTTATGATTAATGAGTTAATCAAAATTAATCAGAAACTCCACTGGAACGCCATGAGGAATGCTAACCTTCAGATTTAGAGCTAACAAAAGGAAAAGCTGATTCAGTGAGAATCCAAGAAAGACTACTAAGAATTTGATTACTGGTGTCAAAGGTCATAGTCAAAGAATACCAGAGCAGAAGCTCACTGTTTGAACCTTTTTTATGATTATTGATAACTCTGGTAGTTTTTGGCTGTATAACACTAATGTAGCTGTCATAAAACAAACTGTTCTGTAGTAAATGAAATAAATAATTGCTGATGTACAACTTATTCCAACCCTTCAACGTCTCCTGTCCAGCTGTAGGACAAACGGAAAACAGATTCACTTTCACAAGTGAAGCATTACGGCTTTTGCTATTTGATATATGTAAATCAGGTGTGGCGCCCTCTAGCCCTTCAAATTGTCAAGCGACTAATAATGCCAAAAAAACAGAATTTAGTCCAAAATACTCTTAAAAAACTTTTACTACATCTGTCACAATAACAAATTTTACTCAATTGTCCCGGAAATTATTGCGCTAAACGATAATAATTGTTTTGAGACCATTTTCAAGAAATATATTGATTTTGGCATAATAGCAGAAGTTGACCCTCTCAAATACTATTAAACTTTGATTGTTTAAAGAACACTGCACTGCAACTGGAAGACATTTTGAATATCCAAATAAAAAACAAAATCCAAAAACAATTAGTTATAAAAAATACATAAAAACCACATGCAACCAAAACCAGGAATATGATGATCTATGAAGCCTCTCTAAACTAAATTGGCCTCCAGAAAATATTAACCATCACAATGCTTCAATTTATGATGCCATTAATTGACTAATTGATTATTGCGACAGTTTTAACTTTTACATCAGAATGTACATGCAGCTTGATAAGTAAACATACTAAAGTGACTAAACTGATGTTTACTTTGCTCCCTGATGGAGGTATTCTACTTTTCATGTCGCAGATTGTTTGAGAAGATGCAACATTTCTGCTTCACGTCTGAACCAAATGGAACACATTCTTATTCGATGCAGGCGTGTGTGTGTGTGTGTGTGTGTGTGTGTGGGTTCAGATTTTTGTCTAAGATGGCGTGGAGGCTCATCAGTTTCCTCCCAGGACTCAGTGTCATCACTGTGTACATGCATCAGATGCCACCGGGCATAATGTTCCAGATGTATTACATTGTGCTCCAAGGTCTCACTCTATAATTTATAACCTCTCACCCTGCAGCACTGACTCAGCAGGTGTCTTAGAGAGGCGCATATATAACTATGTCTAGTGCAAATAAACACAGGCAAATGAACTGGATCTTTCACTGTTTTCATCTTATTTGTCTCACGCTGTTCCCCCGGCGCCCCATTATTAAACCGCCGTCTCCGCCTTTGAGTGCGTCTGAAACGCCTGCATACCTTCGGATGAAGAAATTTGAATTCACAATGCTTTCGCTGATCTTTGAGGAAATAGGATGAGAACCAGCTTAAAGTAAGAAATTACTTCAGTACTTCATACTTTCTATCGAGATCAAATTCAATATGACAACAATAAATGTTTTATTAGAAATAAGGATTTTTTTCGTTCCAGTTTTATCTTTTCTGTATTAGTTTAAGCATTTCTGCAAAACATGCAGCATCTTATACTTCCAGCATATAGAGCAGGTAAGCACTTTGTAACAGACTTGTTTATGTTAATCACAACAGTAGACAGTTATTTTTGGGACATTCTGCTTTCTATTGAGCAGCTGCTGGCAAAATGTAGCTGTAGGATGAACAGTACCACAAGCTTGATATTGTCCATTGCTGTGTCACAGGTAAATAAAGTCCCATAGAGATTTATACATTTTTGATATGATGATCCACTTTCGAGACGGCACTCTGCTCGTTGCAAAGGTCGGGGTAGAATCTGGTCTGGGACAGCAGGGCCCTGAAACGCAAACAGGAATAATAAAGATGAGAGACTACCTGAGAATTCTTAAACTGCATATTAAATCAAGAAGTTGAAAAAAGGATGGAATCATACATTAACAGTGCAGTTGGAATGAGTAACGTAAACTTTATTGCTACGAAATTCTGGAATTCAGAACATTAAAATCTGATGGATTCTAATTAAAAGCCAGGTTCATGAAACAAAATACCATGTCTGATATAAACATGCCAGTGGTTGAACATTCTGCAAGAGATACGCAAGAACTCTTTTCATGGCTTCAGTAAACAAGGCTAATGGCTACAGTGAGAAAGATTATTCTCAAAGTAAAAAGACATTTCAGTCAGATGATGTTTGGGGAAAGTTTATTATTTATTTTATTTTGCTTTACAATTTCTTTCTTTTTTTAAATGACACATTAGAAAGACACAAAAAATAGAGCACACAGGGTACGATATGATGATAAAAAGTACTTCAGAGTTCTTTTTATCATCACATCCAGCCTCCTATGTGCTCCTCCATGCGTCTCTTTGGGCTACTTCCACTTATAAGAACACATCAGACTGCTTTGAAGTACAGACCTAAATGGGAAACAGTAAAGATAGTACAATCTACAGACTGCGTCTGATGTTCATGTGTGAAAGCAGCTTGAAGAATCTTTTGCCTCAGAGGGGGTGTTTGAGAGTGGGTTGTGTCTATAAAGGCATAGGACCACAAATCAAACACCTAATGTGGACAACCAGCCATCCTTCCATTCACACAGAAGTTCCAGGTCAGTCGGAATACATATAGTCCTTATAGTGAATTGTGGGTCTCCTCCCAGCGGTTAATGCCTACAAAATCTCTAAAGTGAGACACCCAGGATACGACCTGTTCAGATGCCCAAACATCCTCATCTGATTCTTTTCAATGTGGAGAAGCAGCAGCTCAACCTTGACCTCCTTGTCCTATCTCTAAGGCCTTGCTCAGCCATTCTCTAGAGGAGACTCATTTAATTGAGCTGATATCACTATCAATTAAATCAGAAATGTAACACCATGCTATTCACCCCTACTGAGATAGACACCAAACTGTGACAAATCGCATTTGGTGTATCTTCAGGACAGGGGAAATAGGACAAGGGGACATGTTTCATTGGGTGAGGAAGTGTAGGAAAGTATTTCGAGAAGAAGGTTAACAATGAAAAGTTCAACAGTCAGGACGATGAAGAAAGTAGACAGGAGAATTGTGAGTCTCAACTCATAATAAAGGGAGGTAGCAAAGGCAAAGAAAAACACTAGATACATAAGGAAGCACAAAAGAACTCTGGTATGCAGAGAAATTGAGCTAAAAGGATCTGCACTAGTTTGAAGTGATTAAAGATATAAATACAGATATAGTGGAGGACAGCTGTAGTGAAATTAGAGAATGGGAAGTGCAAAGTATTAATAAGGAGAAAATAAGGGGAGGTATCAAGGGTGGAAAGGCAGTTGGCCTAATGACTTACCTGTGGAGGATGGAAATGTCTGCAGGAGCACATCATTGATCAGCTTGTTAAGCACAATCCTCAAGAGTTAGAAGATGTCAGGGGGAAGAAGAAAAATACTCTGATGAAGATTCTTAAGAACAAGGTTGATGTGCAGAGCTGTAATATGGGGGAATAAAGTTGATGAGCCATCCCTTGACGACATGTGAAAGACTTGCTCAAGCTGGGTAAAAAAGAGTGGTGAGGATTAGTGAGTGTGTGTTCCAAAAGAGTAACTATGGAGGGATCCCATCAGCCCCATCGTCTCGGTAATGATTGACGGGTTTAAAGAAAAGGTCAGGCAGGAGACCCTGTTAGTCTGGTATTGATCTGCAGTATCAATAGGTATGACCCAAAGAGAAAATAAGTAAAAGTTAGGAGAGCAAACATTTTGTGGATCTGAAGCAGAAGTTTGACCATGTCTACAGGGGCTTTTTTGTGAGGGGTTGCTGTGGCACTGGGGGTGTCAGGATAATTTTTAGAAGTATCTTATAGCAAGAGCAGGAGCTGACTCTTCATTCAAAGCAAAAATCCTCACTTGTTCCCAGTGCAGTTTGTGCTCTACGAGGGCTGCTTCTCCTCTTTAATCGTTTTCCAACAGAACCTCATGGCGGAGCAGTTCACAGGCAAATGTAAAACCTCCTTGACAGTGAGCTTCTCTCATTCCAAGGCCTCGGCTCTCACAAGCAGAAAGACGTGAAATGCTGATCCTGGTTTGCATCCCATTCTTTGTGTCAAGCAAAACAGTTCAAATGTCTTGGTGTTTGGTTCACCAGAGATGGTGGCATGCAGGGCCGGCCCAAGGCATAAGAAAACTAAGCAGCTTCTTAGGGCCCCAGTGAGATTAAGGGCCCCCCTCAGTGGAGCTGATTTTTTTTTACTAACGATTTCTATGTCATTATAATAACAAAAACTCACAATTTCATCATTAAGTGATTTGTTTTTACAGTAATATATGTTTGACAATGTATGTAGAAATCATTATTTTATGGACAGAAATAATGTCTTGGGGCCCTACAGTACCAACCGCGGTGGCAGCGGTAGGTAGGTGTCTCAAAAAAGGACTTATCCTTCAGGGAGAAAGAAAAGAGGAAGAATTGAAAAAAGCCAAGGTAAAGGTTTGTTTTAATATGTATTCGTAATGTAATGTTTCTAAAAAAAATTGTGAAGCTGCTAATAGAAAATTAGCTTCATAGTGACCTTGAATGGTTCAGTTTAACAGCCAAACATTTATGATAGCATCTTTTTTGTGAAGTTTTAACTAGAAATTAATTGATTCTCCTACTTGGCTCTATATATTTCTGACATTTTTTTGGCTTCAAAACGACGTGTTTGATAAAGTTGGATAAGAATAATTAAAATTTCTTAACATTTGACATTGTCTAGCAAAATGTTTAACATCAGGCTACATCGCTACTGCATTAATATATTGATCTCTACGCTAAGCTGCAGTTGGTGATATATTGTTTGCTGCTGATAATTTATGTGGCTAAAACAAACAATATTTTTTACCTCAACGTATGTATGTATGTGAAACTTTTGTAAAAATCATTTAAGGTTCAGAATCAACCCGATAAAGGTACCAGTCCATATTCTCAGCAGAGAAAAACTCACCTGGTATAAATTATATTTTTAGCTAGTGGAGTTACACTTAAGAGAAATTAATTTAATCAAAGAATGTCATGAATATGTGTGTAGGGCTGCACCGATTGCAGTTTTCTGGCCGATTACCAATCTTTAGAAAGCCTGACCTGCCGATTTTGATTTTGGCTGATACCAATTTTTTTTGTCTGAAATGTCTCTAAATATAGCAAGAAAGTCACTGAGTTGGCAACATTGTGGTGAATATTGTTATCTGTAAATGTTAAGACCCGACCCGGTCGGCCGGTCTGTCAGTCAAACCTCTCACTGCAGAGCAGAAGAGGACAGAGACTGATTTTTAAACTTTTTCTGACGCAAATAAGATCAGGTGATAAGATGGGCTTCACATGTAAGTATAGGCCGATCACGATCCCCCAAAATGAAGGAAATTGGTGCCCAGAAATCGACCGGCCGATAAATGTATCCTGTATTATACATGCATAGGATATAATGTAAACAGCCCTATCAGAGATGCAATAAGTTTATAGCTGGTGTCCGAATGATCTAATCGTCTAATTGTTGATTACAGCAATCCACATTGTTAGCAGAAATAAATGGCACCAAAACCAAATTTCGCTTAGGGCCCCATGGAGGCCTGGGCTGGCCCTGGTGGCCTGGCATGGGACATGAATACATGGATAGAGACCTCATCTGTTGCTCTGTCATGGTGAAGACAGAGCTGAGCCAAGTAAATAATGCCTTTACTGGTCTATCTACTTTCCAACTCTCATCTGTGCTTATGAGATATGGATTATGATGCAAATATATTGCTGTGCTTTCTCAATAGATTGGTGTAGATTATCAGTTATCCAGGATATGGTCATATTGAAATGAAGTCATTGGAGTTCTCTTGTGACCTTGGAGATGTTACACATCTTATCCAAATGGTTTCTTCAGTTCTGAGCCTTAGGTTAGAAGTATCAGGCTTCCAAGTTGTAAGTTGCAATCAGAAACTATCTCATCGACACAACAACATCGTCACTAACAAGGCCTATGTTGTCAGTAATGAGAATGTCAAGGACTCATAAATCTCTAGTCCAACCCTCTGTTCCTTGTTGAGGACTTGACACACAGGAGGACTAGTGAACTGAGGAGACAAATCGGCCACATGACCGACAAAATTTGTTTATGTGAAATTTTGAGTTTGTGCATATGAGGGCTAGTAAGTGACACAAGAAAGTTGAAAAATGTTCAACTTTTGTTGCTACTTGGGTTCACCTCATGAAGCAGAAAACTTTCACCTTTTGCTGAAAAGGTGAAAGTTTGATCACTTCCTGTGCATCAAACCCATAAGTGTTGTTGACATTGGCAATCCTAACTAGTCTCCAAACATGTTAACTTGCAGTTTTTGGTCACGTCTAAAGTTTCTTACAGGGAACTGACGTTTTCAAGATAAGAACAATCCAATTCACTCGATTTTAACTCTCAAGACTCCCTGAACAGAGTTGCTGGGCTCTACCTTAAGAATAGAGCAAGGATCCTCCAGGGGTAAAGGGGATATAGGCTACAAGGAGGAACCTTGTAGCTTCCGGATCAAAAAGCATCTGAACGGGATGCCCCAGGGGAGATTTTCCGGCGATCTCTCACCAAGTAGGATTCTGAATATAACGCTGGAGGCATAATATATCTCCTCTGGCCTAGAGATGCATTAAAGTGAATTGAAGAAAAGATTGATGGAAGTGGGTAAGTGTCCCTGAAGGATACCCACAAGAGGTTTGTACTGTGACCGGACTATGACGATGAAATTGCCATAAATCCTAAAATTACAAATTCCACTAGTTGGTTATTCATGACAGGTGCTTTCATAGAGTTAGTGTTGCAAGGCTCGGATGATCTTTCGGAGGGAAATACCAATCACGGAACTGATAGACTCCATTTGTCTGCCAAACTACAGAGACTGATGAAGTCTGAAAGGATGAAAATTTGATGCTTTCAAATATGACCAGTAATGTCAAGTGTTACCAATGACTTGGTTTCTGTCTTTAGAATATAATTAAATAATAAGCATACTACAAGATTTTTGAATATTTATAGGTACATTAAAACATACTTAAAATTAGAAGGGCTAGAGGGCCCTGACTAATCCCGTACACAGTGCAGAACTTATTTACATCTGATTTCATATCTGAAGTTTAAGACAAAGTGCAACATACAATTTGCTCATATACAAATAATCAAAACTTTATGCTTTTTATAAAAACACACACAACAGGCCAGAAGAGAACAGTTTAATAATGGATAATCACTCTCTCTGCTGTTATAACAGACATAGTATTAAGGTTCTGAAGTGGGAATACAATGTTGTTCGACCTTTCAGAGGCAGAATTCCTCAATGTGCCATTAAAAAACAATGATTCAGAGAGCTAAATGGGTTCTGCATCAACAAAGCAAGATTCTTTGATGATTTGAAGTGATTTCAGAGACAATAGAGAACTCTCAGAATAGCATGAGGAAAAACAACAAACAAGAGATCCGTCCCCCGGCAATCAGGGCTTTCTAAATATAGTCTGTTTTCATTTCTGGGCGAGAGCTATGGATCACAAACCAAGCTTGATAAGTAGCGGAAGCATTAAAATTTGATCTTTACAGCTGCATTACGCAACGCAAGAAGTGTGCTCACCTTCAGTGGATCGCATTCCTTTGATGTGTTGCCAAATTATACCTTGAATAAAAAAAATCTGTTGATTTCAGTTTTCGCGAGGATGTGAGGCTGTGAAGAAAATAATTGCATCATATCAAGGATGTTCATACCTGATCATCAGCATTCAAGACAACATCTACATGTTTATCTCTAAGACCAAAATGGAGGGTCAGTCTGAATAGACGTTATCATTCCACTGCTCTGAGGAGTTTTTCCTTTTCTATAAACTCACAATGATAAGATAGCAGTCTACTACAGAAAGCTTCAGTAGAAAGGTCATTCCAAAGCATGCTTGAAGGTTCTGTTTGAAGAAATTCCATTTTCCATAGACTGTGCCACTTCAGTGGTGCCATTTCATTTCCTGGAATCAGCATGGGATGTTTGAGCATGCAGAGATAAAGAACACATTTATGTTGAGTTTCCATTATGAACACAGATTGTGAGCTCCAAGTAGAACAGAACAAGAGGGAAAACTCTTGGACAAAAGCAGGCTGGTTCCAACGAGCCAATTTATTGTTTCCTCCTGAAGGGAGAAATCAAGTGGGATTGTGTTGTGCCTGTGACAGTGGGAGGGAAAGACTGCATGCGTGTGTGAGCGTGTGTGTGTGTGTGTGTGGGGAGGGGTGTGGGCTTGTCATCAAGGCGTTGATGATGCTGCATGCATCAGAAGCTCCCAGAGATTCAAGATTTCTAGGGATCCTTACACTTTTGGATTTAATTTGTGTGTGTGTGTGTGTGTGTGTGTGTGTGTGTGTGTGTGTGTGTGTGTGTGTGTGTGTGAGTCGGTGTGTGCGTGTTGGGGTGTGAAGTGAAGGCTGCAATCAGTCACTTTAATTGAACTCTGTCCCCAAAGGCTACCCAGGTCAAGGAGACATAGCTAAATCTGTAAGGCTCTTGGAGATCCTGAACAGTCGTCTGGTTTTATCTCAGCCTTTGGTTCAGGAAATGCTTTGAAACCCTAAGCAGGTCATGAACCAATATCACATTCTGAAGAGTATCATAACCTTGAATAAAAAATTTAAAAAAAACTTCTTTAGGAAATTATCGGGAAAAATGCAGAGCATGATGTAATTTATACAGCTATTTTTAATGCTGATGTTTAGATATGGGTTTTTCTATATTTACACCATTATTTACAGTTAATCCAGGACAGCAAGAGGACAATGGGGAGAGTCATTTTGCTTGTCAGTGATGTCATTTAGCCTCATCTTTAATAATGTCTCACCCAAAAAAAGAATGAGCAGGCAGGCAGTTTTGAAAGATACTAAATACATTTATGTATCATACAGAGGTGGATGACCTGAAGAAACACACAATCCACCACAGATGAAATTAGTCATTAACATTGGATATTTGACGCTTCAGTTTGCTTGGTATTTAGCCAGATTATCCACCTGTTAGCAAGCCTCCAATAAACTTACAGTGGTGAGCAAATGTAGCCTAGATGTGCGACAAATTTTATCAGGTAATACCTGCCATGACTTTCTTTTTATTAGGTTGATGCTAGAATTAACTTCAAAGTGTTTTAGCTTAAAAAGAGGGGTAAGACTCGCTCCTCTGTAGGGTTTTCATGTCTGGAAACACACTGAACAGCCAATCTTTAGTTAGTAGTTGGTACAAGTGTTAGCTAGTGTGTTCCATATTCAGTTTGACTCCTGTTCAAAAGATGAATAAAGATAGCAAATATTTTACACTGTGTTATGTGGGTTATTGGCAATTTGTCACTGCTTCAAACTAAAAACTCCTCAAACTAGCTCAATCAGTGGAATGTTAAAAACTAATGTTAATAATTTTTTACTTTTACAAGGTCAGTACACAGAACACTGCCATTCATTCACCATTCTGTCTCGCCGTGCTTTTCAGGGCCTTTATTACCTGAAGAGGGTGTTTTATTTGAAAAGCAATCGAGAACTTGCTTTTCAAATATTCTTGCATTTGATAAATATCTCTTTTAGCACGGAAATGAAAAAAAAAATAGCTTTGCAGCATTGGCCCTTCAAGGTGAACATTCTGTATGCCGTATGAATTATGCTGTACAACACAGTCAAACCATTTCCCAGAAAGCCTAGGAGACAAATTATGCTTTTAGATATGTCATATTAGTGTATTCTTGTTGTATAATAAAAAAAAACATTTTTAATAGCTTGAGTTTGCTTTTGATAAATGCTGCAGAGCTGAGTTTCTGAGCCATTTGATCCCAAAGGATCTTGATGAATAAATCATCCTTGAAATTTACTGTTTATTTTCTGCTTTACTTACTGTTTAAAGCACATTTATTGTCATGGTGAACATTCTGTAATTTACTGTTAATGTCATAAGTACAGTAACATTTTGTACAAGTTTTGCTTGTGAGACGCCATTGGTCTTAAAGATCATTGCATAGAGATTGATGTCCCACATGATTTAGATGTTTACTGGTTCAACACACCCGATTCTGATGAGAGTAAAACAAGGACTGACAATGTGATGAAAACTTAGACTTTTTGCTTCTTCAATTCACATGACAAGTGCGCTGACTCACTAATGTGGGCTATCCTGGTAACAAAACAGATGCTTCAAACTGACGATCCTGTTCAGTGGCTTTAGATTGGATTTTTTTTGCAACACAAACGTGGTGAATTACAGCCTGGGCTCTTCACTGCTTTTAATTTCCTTTCTGGGGTGCAAGTTTGTAAGGAAGGTCCCCAGCTAGTACTCTAGAACAACATTTTTTTCATAATTCTTTATTTTCACTCTTTAAATCATTATTTAAAACTCAAAATGAATTAGAGCTACAAACTTTTGCTGTTTCAACTATCAAGTGGACGTTTTTTAATGCATTGATAACCGAGTCTGGCGATTTGAAGCAACCATTCTAAGCTGTCCTGCTTTCGCTTTTTTAAATCAGTTTCTCATTGTCAGAATGTCAAATGATTAGAACTGTAAAAATGACAACAGACAAGCAAGACTTTCCCAGATAATTAAGCATAAAAAGGATAAGGGGTTAATTTTGGCCATATCAGTAACAATTACTGACATTATCTGAGAGACTCCCACAAAGCAGTTTATACTGTTTAAATACTTTTGGCAACAAATTAGCATCAGATGCAGAGGAAAGTCAGGAACTGGTAGGAGCTGAAATGTGTGTGTGTGTGTGTGTGTGTGTGTGTTGCTGTTAATATAGTGGGAGGCCAGTGGCAGACATTAATCAATAACAAATTAATAGTGGAGCATTGTGTGGCAGATGTGCACACCATCCATCACTGTGACTTCTCTTTTCTCCTGCGAGCCGCCTTATCTTCCCTGCAGAGATGGAGACTGAAAACCTTCAAAGAAAAATGTGGGAATGCATAACGATGTGTGTATGCGTGTAGGCGTGTGTGTGTGTGTGTGTGTGTGTAGTGTGTGCCTGCAGTGACAAGCAGAAAACGACAAGCAGGTAGATAGAGTTAATTCCTTGGAGGGTCTGAATTGATGCTGACTGCAGGAAATGAAATGCGTATGGAACTCATATTCTGGTGAAGAGCTGGCTGGCGGCCGTCGACCGGCCCAGTGTGTGCCTTCCCACACACGGCCGCAGTGCATAGACACCTAACATTTAAGTGGAGAAACACGCAAATACACACACGCAAACTTCACAGACCTCACACATAAAGACATCTTCAGACTTGTTCTCCATCTCACTGAGGGCACAGTGAGATGAAACGTTCTCCCAAAAAGCTTTCATCCCTGATGCGCACACGTTCCTGTGTGTGTGTGTCCTTGTGTAGAGTTTATTAAAAACCCAGAGAGGTCCTCTCTGGCAGACTGTTAGTGGAGTTGGATGGCTGACCTTCTCAGCAGCACCACAGAAAGTTTGTGACCTCCAGGGAATCCCTTTCCTTTCAGCTCTGCTTTAATGAAACGGGTCAGCTCTCAGCAGGGTGTCAGGTAGAACTCATCTCACACCTGGGCTGCAAATAACAACCTCTTTGTTTCCTAGTTTTTATTTTCTGCTCCATAAAATTAAATAATCCTCCCTGATTTAGCTCTTTTCCAAAAATAGCACACTGTTCTTGAATTATATTTATTTGAAAAAATACATAAATATCTTTTTGGAAAATGGTTTAAGCTTAATCAAATAATTAGCTTTTTTTTTTTTTTGGTTATGTAGTTTATTTTTCTGGGACTTCTCTCCAAAGAAATATACAAGTTAGACATAGCTAAATTAGCATAAACATCTAGCTATTTCCAGTTTGTTTGAATGTTTTGAAGATACATTTAAACATTCCTAAATGACATTTCTGGAAACCATCATCCTCCAACAAAGATCTGTTTTAAATGTGCATTTATCTCACACCAACATATCTTCTTTTGGCTTACAGCATTAAAATAAACTATCCGGTCGTCTCTGGGAGAACTAGGTTTTTCCCTCACCTTAGTTACTTGTGACTGTAGGAGACTAAGACATGCTGCAAGAAATCAGCCAGATTAAAACTGGCCACATTTCATTGGCAGATCAATTGTGGAGGATTCTGATTTTGTCCCCATCAATGTGTTCTTTGATGCATTTCTTTCAGTTTCATATCAATTTCCTCATAACATAACCAGGAATCATCTTAATTCCTTCAAATCTACTGTCTCAGTCAAAGAGTCTGCGGCACATTTTCCTTTTATATGTTAATGTCCTCAAAGGAGAAACAAATGAATTCAGCTGGTGAGACCTCACAGGAATCAGAAACCAGGGCAGCATGCAGGCTAGGTGTTAACAAAGAAGTCAATAACTAGAAGACTTTGATATGAGGCCCCTTGTCCTCACTGGTCCCTCCCGCTGCAGCATTTGTTGAGGTAGGAACCAAACCCACTTTGAAGTTTTGACCAATTGCACAATATTTCTAACAATACTTGTAGCGGTTGAAATCCTCTATTTTCGGCTACTGGTTGTTATTCTTGAAAGGCGTTGGTCTTACGTGCGCTCAATTCAGATTCAGGATGCCGATCTTTAGTTCCACTTAGAATAAAGTTATTTATTCTCCAAAACATAGTCCATTACAGTACTATTTCCATTTAAATCTACATAAAGTCACCCCCAAACCTAAACCAAGCACAGTAGAAAACTGTTTCCTCTTGCCATTAACAACACCTGAACAGAATCATGATTGGCCTTAAATAACCCATCCCCCATCAGACACTCAGAACTCAAAATGAAATACGCCCCCTGGTGGCGATAAACACAGTAAAGTATAAATGGCTCCTACAAAGATTTTTACACTCAGAAGAGAGCGGAGAGGGAGGCCAAAGACTCTCCATCTCAGTCTCTGAACCCAAACTCTGAGGCATCCTCTGCCACAGGACCGTTTTACTTAAATTAGGGCGATCCCTAGTTACAGGATTGACAGCTGTTATCTAAGGGAGGGGTAAACAGAAACCCAGCTGCCAAACACAGTCAGTCACAAGTCTGTTTAAAACAATGAAGTTTTTCTGTCCTTTGTGCATCTGTGGTGTTAAGCGCAGTTTCTGCCCCCACAATAGGTAATAAACTATGACCCAGCCTTTCACTCCTCATGTTCACCTCATCGCCTCCTGAAAGCATCAACAAAGACACACATTCCAGAAACAAACAGTTCATAAGGATAATGATTAGTGTTTCTATAAGTTATTAATTTAATCCTACCACAGAGGACATGGAGTTAGTTGCAGAGTGTAGGGCTAAATGGAGACAGATGATTTGGTGTGGTGACCCCTGAAGGGAAACAGAAATTATTTAGACGTTTTTAAAGCTCTCTTTATACTAAAACATTCCACTGCTGTACAGCCTATAACTTTTTAAAAGGGTTTATTGGCTCTAATGACCCTCAATCAAATGGCTGAATGACCTCTGACCTCCAGAGGCCTGAACTGCAGTATTTGACTAAGCTGGGCTGAAGAACCGTTTCATGGGATCACAGTCCATATCAACCTTTATGCCATATCAACCTTTATGCCATATTGACCTTTATGCCATATTGACCTTTATGGTCACAAGGGAACAGAATCAGTCTGACAACATAACAGCCATCAGATTTTCCCCAAATCACAGAAGGTTGTAGAACTGAAGCAAATATAAAGTGTTGTATAAATCTGTTCAATTGTACATTTTGTTAATTTTACTGAACAACAGCATCAATGCTTCATTCATGTCCTTATTAAAACCTCTTTAACAGATACCCATACGGTGCCTACTGGTACCACGGAAATGGTTACTGGTATCCAAATGTGAGAGGTAATTATTATCCATGGAGAATGATGACACACGTGGATATGGGGATCCGATCAGATACTCAGGAATCTAACAGACCTCCTGTCATTACCACCCCTAATATTCTCAGGTAATTAATACTCACTTGTTTACTTGCAAATATTTATTAATTTTCCAGGCATAAATCCACCAATAACTCTGGTATTTTATTTAGAATATTGTTACAAAATATGTCTTATTGTGCCCTAAATACTAAGATGTCTGTTGGTGGGAAAGCTGCCGTTTATTTATGTTCATCCATGTGATTATCATCTGTATCAGTATCATTACTTAATAATCACAAATTCTGCTACAGTTGCAATGTCTCACTCTAATTTAGGGATAGATTAGAGATACAGAATATTCCTAATGGTTCAGTGCAGCAGTCTCTTCATTTTTTCCAGATCTATCTATACATAACTATATTTGTGTGTGTTTGTATTATATACGTATAAAATGTTATTGCTCCAAAATGCACCACACAGCAGGAAATCATTCCTGCCTTTAGCCATCAAACGTTACAATGTCAAACTCTGAGTGTCTTTACATGTAAGTTTTCTCTAGACTCATTTCTATATTTCCATGTGCATGCTTGTTATTTTGTTATAATTATTTATTTTTAGTTAGTTATATTTACATTGCTTACAACATCAGAGTTATGTATTTTTTTATACATTTTAATTTGCTTATGGTTTTATTTCTACTTACTAACAGCCACTAACAGATTGGAAATCATCATAGATCAAATCCACAGCTGTGTCCAAGCAGGACATCCTCTTTCCCAAATCTGTTACCTCTGCAACCATTTTTAATAAGGCTTTTGTCTCATTACAGAGTAACAAGTAACTGCCCTCGATCCTTTAATATCAAACCTGTTGACCCTGATGGTGACCATGTAAGATGCAGACTACCAACAAATTCTGGTACCTATGAGTGTTCTATATGCAGCCTTCTTAATGGCTTCTCTTTGGAACAGGTAAGAATCTTTTGATACCAACAGTTAAAGAGTAAATTGTTTTAGAAGGATGTGCTTCCTTCCTCTCATTTAACTCAGTCTCTATGTAAATTAAGCAGCTGATGACTCAATGTAAATAAGTGAACTTGCAATCTGTAACATTCTCATCAACACAAATTTTAGCCATACACTATAATCTGAAAACAACTAAAGTGAACAGCAACAGAAATCGATGAACTGCAGAGGTTAAAATGTCTCTACTGGAAAAAAGTCAATCAGTGGCAGAAACTGATTTTCAAAATATTTTGTTTTCAAAATATAAAACTGCAGTTAAAATGAAAATCAATGTGAGCCTCGCAGGAGAGAGAAAAGTCATATGCAGCTCATGAGGTCACATTACAAATGTTTCTTACACCCTTGGGTGGATAAATGGAGTGACGGACAAAAACACTAATGATATTTGTCTTTCTTGTCAGAATTCCTGCACCCTTACATATACTCCTGGAGCTCAAACTGGATATCACCCAGTAGAGCTGGTGGTGGAGGACTTTCCCAACCAAGACATCACACTGAGCTACTCTGATGGATCCTACACAAGGAAGTGGCCTCAAACAATGGCACGACGTAAACGCCAGGCAACCACAGCTTATGCTCCAACCACCACCACCGCCGATCCGACCTCCACCTATGCTCCAACCACCACCACCGCCGCTCCAACCACCACCACCGCCGCTCAAACCACCACCACTGCCGCTCCAACCACCATCACCTATGCTCCAACCACCACCACCGCCGCTCCAACCACCACCACCGCCGCTCAAACCACCACCTATGCTCCAACCACCACCACCGCCGCTCCAACCACCACCACCTATGCTCCAACCACCACCACCGCCGCTCAAACCACCACCACTGCCGCTCAAACCACCACCTATGCTCCAACCACCACCACCGCCGCTCCAACCACCACCACCCGTCCTCCAACCACCACCAC
>CAEFZX010024349.1:0-17443 GCA_903066825.1 Alfaro cultratus
AAGGGGTTATGTATAAACAGAGAGTTGTAGCAAGGAGCTATAAAATATTGTGTGTAAATATAAATATGGGAGCTATGAGCACAGATTATACAGATTATACAGATTATACAGATTATACAAGAATGTTAGGAAATGGATTATATATGTATTAGTGGATTTATAATACAAGATAGATAATGGCAGATAATATTTACAGATTGTATATGTGTGTGAGGGGAACAGTCCATGGTGTGTGTGTGTGTGTGTGTGTGTGTGTGAGAGAACAGTCCATATGTTATTGTTGTATGGGGGGATAGGGGAGTATCCAAACTAAATATTTAACAAGCTAATTAATGAAATAATTAATTAGCTTAATTATTTAATTAGAGTTAAATACTTAACTCTGATCGATAAACTTCTTAACCACGTTTAGATTTCAATGTTATGGCTGAATTCTGGATGTTTAAAAGTGAGAGCGAATGGATGAATGTCCCTGTTTACCTCAGGCTGCATCATTTTCCTCCCCCTTTACATTTTGTATTCAGACGGCATTAATATTAAAATCTGGAGATGATTCGGTGATAGTTAGCCTGGTGATGAACATGGTGGTCGATGAATTCCTTACAGAAAACAAATGACATGCACATTTATTTTAGACAGAAGCTCCACATCACAAATCAAACAGGAATTAATGGTCAGACAGTAGAAAACTATAAACATCTTGGGATTATTTTAGATAATAAGTTCAAATTTACCTTCCATTCAGAGAAGCTGCCAAAAACTGGCCAGCAAAGATTATTTTGTCTAAGAAACATTGCAAAGTTTCAGGTTGATGATTCAACAATGATCATATTTTATAGATCATATATTTATCTTTTCTTTGGAAATCTTAGTATTTGGTCAAAATGCCCTGAGCAAAAATAATACATACTAGTAATAATATGTTAGGAGTTGAACAGTTCTCCCTTACAGAACTGTTCAGTGAACTGACGGATCTCAGCCTTTACAGTTCAGTTTCTCACTTCAGGTGAATAGTTTTTTAAACTTTGTCTTTTAGTTTTTATACTTAAAAACTAATATTTTACCAATTTAGGTTTTTAGCCAAGTTAAATATTTAGCACCAGACTAAATGTTTACTAAGCAAACTTAATATTTCGCCCCCATTTAAATATTTACCAAGTTAAATATTCAGTTAGCATTAGCAAGCTAAACAATTAGCTGAATAATAATAGCTTGTTAATTAATCTATTTCAAGACACTCATAACGGCTTGAATTAGCTTTATTTAGTAACGATAAAGCTTACAAACAGTTAACAACATGTTGAAAATACCACAGAGTTTTATTGCTATGATTAGCATAATAAGAGCATTTAATGTAAAGTTGTTCGCAGCTCTGATCGTTTCAATCGGTTCTTTTCTTTAAAAACCTTTTAATGTGAAAAGCTGCTGGAGGCGGAAGTGTGACCCGATGATCGACTGAACTTGACGCCTCAGGCTGAGACGTTTCCCGAGAATCAGCCGGTCGGACCGGAGGGAGTTTCCACGGAATAAAAGCCGCTGCTGCCGCTCGGCCTCCTGCAGATCGGCTCTGATCCGCGTCCTGGTTCTGATCCGCGTCCTGGTTCTGATCCGCGTCCTGGTTCTGATCCGCTTCCTGAAACTCTGAAGACTCACGGTGAGAAACTCAACCTCAGATTGTTTTAGTCTTTACGTCTTTATTACATAAATATGTTAGTTTTCTGACTAACGGCTGTTTTCAAGATGAATTTGATGAAAACATCTGTCATAAAGTTTAACTTTAATAATTTAAAGTTAGATTATTAACTTGTGTTTCAAAATATAACAATAAAAATATAAGTAAATGAATATCGGTGCTTTAGTGAGCATGAACCTCTCAGGCTTCCGTACCGCTGCTGCTCGGACTCTTAATGTTCGTTCTCATCCGAGTCTTTATGGTTTATTGAATCAGAATCAGAAGCTGATTGAACGTTTCCCGGATCAGAACCGAGAATGTTTGAACATCTGGAACGTTCACAGATTCAAACCACAACATGATTTGAAAAGTTCTGCTACATGTGAAACTCTGGAGGTTTTTATGGACGTACTGTAACCCACAGATATGTAAGGAAAGTTTAGTGGAAGGAAAACGTGTCGGGGTTTGGGGGATGCAGAGATGATCCACAGGGCCTGCAGCCCGAGACATGAGAACCGGGTCAGAGCCGGTTCCTCAGGCGGTTCTGTTGTGGTTCTGTGCAGATGGCCCAGTGGCAGGAGCTGCTGAAGCTGGACTCGGAGCTGCAAAACCGGGTCCGACAGCTGTACGAGGGCCGGTTCCCCACAGAGATCCGGAACCAGCTGAGCCACTGGATCGAGAGCCAGGACTGGTAAGAGGAGCCGGTTCTGCTGGGTTCTGAAGCTGGTTCTGTTGGGTTCTGAAGCTGGTTCTGCTGGGTTCTGTTGGGTTCTGGAGCCGGTTCTGGGTGGTGGCTCCTCCCCCAGGCGGAGTTCAGTCAGAATACACCCGCTGCGTTTCCTGGTTGCTATGGAGACGCCGCGCGGGTCCAGCAGGGGGCGCAGCGGGTCAGACTGAACATGTTTTATTTATTGAGCCTGAAAAAGTTTCATAAAATGATTTAATTTGACACAAAATAGAAATAAAATAATTATATTGTAAAAATAGAAAAAAAAAATCTGAAAAGTGTGGAGGACATTTCTAACCTGCGGAGCCTCCTCTGGCTGCAGGTTTTCTAGGGTTTGTCTCCATCATCTCTGAACCTCTAGACTTTGACTAGGCCATTCTATCCATGTTTATTTTAAAAATTTGTACAGAATAGATAAAATATTTAAAAACATTAGAAATATTGTTATAAAAACAGAAAAAACCTTGAAGCTAAAACAGGAAGTGAGGCTGGTCAAAGTGTGACATCATTTCCTGCTGCAGGAGTTCTGCAGCTGAGAACGAGAATGCGGCGGCTGCGTGTTTCTACGCTCTGCTGCAGCAGCTGGAGGAGCAGCGGCGCCGCTCGGTCCAGGAGAACGGCATCTTGCAGGGGCCCGACTTCCCCAGGATGAAGGCCCAAATGGTGGTACGGCGGAGCCGGCGCAGTGGTCAGTATGCTACCGCTACCGGGTCTGAAGCAGCTCTGTGTTTCCAGGAGAACTTCCAGGCTCAGCCGCTGAACCTGGCCGCCATTTTGTCTGAATGCCTGAAGGAGGAGAAGAAGATCCTGGAGTCGGTTACCATGACGATGGTGAGTCCTGATTAACGGTACGGTGGCGGCGCTCAGCACGGGAGCTAACTGACCCTGCTCTCCTCTAGGGCGGCAGCGCTGGCGTCATGGCGCCGCAGTGGACGGAGTTGGACAACCGAGTGACGCAGCTGAAGCTGCAAGTTCTGGTAATCAGACGGATCCGATTCCTGACCGGACCGACACAATCAGAACCAGAACCTTCATCTGTGAAATCTGTTGCAGGAGCTGAAGAAGGAGGTGAAAATCCTGGAGGACCTGAGCGAAAAACTCGACTTCATCCAGAACTCGTGGCAAAGCAAAGGTCGGGTCAAAGGTCACCGCTGCAAGAACGCTGCGGTGTGGCGCTAAACGGCGTTCTAACAGGAACGTTTGGGTCAAAGGTCATCACTGCTGCGTTCTAACAGGAACGTTTGTGTTTCCTTCACCAGTGGAGCAGAACGTGGAACTGGTCCAGTCCAAGGCCCTGGTGGAGCAGGAGTGTCTGAGGATGGCCCGGTCCATCTCCCAAACCAAACAGGTACCAGAGACCCACACAGTACAGAACCGATCAGAACCGGCTGATCAGAACCGGCTGATCAGAACCAGCTGATCAGAACCAGCTGATCAGAACCAGCAGCTCCCTCAATTTAATTGTTGAAACTGACTAGCAGCCAGATTAGCCACGACGCTAACTTATTTTATTTTGAAGGACAACCTGCTTCATTGGATGTTTTTATTTCGTTCCTGCAGCAGGTTGACTCTTGGTCAGCAGGTCGACCCGGTTGACCCGGTTGACCCTCCTCGGTGTTTCATGCTGCGTTTTCTCTCAGGTTGTGCTGCAGCGGCTGGTCAGCGTTCTGAACCAGGCGGCCGGTTCGGTCCAGACTCTGACCAGAGTGGAGCTTCCTCAGTGGCGCCGGCGGCAGCAGCGATCCTGCGTCGGCAGCCCAGAGGACGCCGGCCTAGACCTGCTGGAGAAATGGTGAGCCGCCGGCGCCGGCCCGCTGCCTGAGCCGGCTCGGCCCGCTGCCTGAGCCGGCTCGGCCCGCTGCCTGACCCGACCCGTTTGTGTTCTGCAGGTTTACGGCGGTGGCCGAGGTTCTGCTTGGTATCAGTGAACAGCTGCAGCGGCTGCAGGTCCAGAACCAGAGGTTCCCTGCCCCGGACTTCCCGGACCTCACCGACTCCTTGGCAGAAATGGAGAAGTTCGGCCGCGGTCTGATCCGGAACCTGCTGACCAGGTGAGGCCCCGCCCCCCGGCTGCTGATTGGACCGGCCTAGGGCCTGGGGGGCAGGGCCTGCTGACCGGTTCTGTTTGGGTTCTGTGCAGCGCCCTGGTGGTGGAGAAGCAGCCCGTCATGCAGAACCTTCCTCACCGGCCGCTGATCCTGAAGACCGGCGTTCGCTTCAAGGTCACCGTGAGGTGAGGCGGAGCGGCCGCCGCTGAGCGGCCGCCGCGGGCAGCGGCTTACCTCAGAGTACTCACACTGTCCGGGTCCAAACACTGTGACCTCTGACCTACAACCTGAGCCAAGATGGCCGCCCACATCCAGATATAGCAGAACTGCTATCACTTTAAAACATTAATAAAACTTTCCAGAGGTCAGCCATTTTGAAATCGGACATTTTGTTTGATTTATGAAATCAAATAAAATAAGATCAAAATAAAAGCAACACAAATTAATTTTTATGAAGCACAAACGTAGCAGAGTTTATTGACATTAACTTTTGATTTTGTAAACATGGGGGCTGGTTGACCTTTGACCTCTGGACATTTTTTTTACAATGTCTATGAAATGATAGCGGCACAAATGTTTGACACCATTTTGCTTGGAGGTTCATCTTCTCTGTTTCATTTAATCATCGAAATGTTTTTACATGAATTTCATTTTCAGGTTTTAAACTTTTGTGGTTTATTTTTATTTTTCCTCAGGTTTTTGGTGAACCTTCCAGCTTTTAAGACTCTGATCAAAGTCAAACCTGTTTTTGACAAGTAAGGAAAAAATCTTCAGTTAAGATCAAATATTTTATTCTCAGCTTCTGTTTTTCCATAAAATATCGTTTTTGTCGTTTAAATCAGGGACGTTGAAGAAGTGAAGACGATCAGCGGGTAAGAAAACAGGAAACCAACTGACCAGCAAAATTAATGTTTTGTTTTAAAAATTATTTTAATAGTTACATTGAAAAAAAAAAGATATTTTATTATTTTCTATATTTAAGTAAAATACTTCAATAACAACAAAGTTTTTTTATTTAATTTGTTTTAGTTTTCGTAAGTTCGATTTCTCGCGTGACGACTCCAAAGTTCTGGACGTCGATCTGTCCAGCGGCGCGCTGACGGCGGCGTTCGAGAACATGGTGGGAAAACCTGATCAAACTATTGATCACAAAGTATTGATCATCGTTAATAAATCATTTTTGTATCTGTTTTTGTTTTCAGTCACTCAAAGAAAAAAAGTCCAGAGTTAAAGGTTCCTGTGAGGTGAAGCGTTTTGAATTATTTAACAGTTTGTTAACCAGGAAGCTTCATCAGGTGATTATTTAAATGTTCTGAACGTTTTGGGCCAATCAGAACCAGCTGACCGTCACAGAGGAGCTCCACATCATCCGCTTCGTCACGCAGCTGCAGCACAATGGGGAGACCTTCCACATCCAGGTGACCAGTAAAACCAGTGAACCCAGTGAACCGGTTCTGGACCGGCTGACGGCCCGGATCCGGTTCTGTTTGTCCATCAGGCCAGCTCCCTGCCTCTGGTGGTCGTCTCCAGCTCCAACCAGGTTCCCAGCGCCTGGGCCGCCATCATGTGGTCCAATATGGCGTCCAGCGCCGACTCGGAGGTGAGTACAGAACCAGGGCTGGCCTCTGGCGGACCGGACCGGGCTGAAGTTCTGCTCTGTGTGGACAGAACCTGTCGCTGTTTCTGGACCCGCCGGGCCTGACCTGGGAGCAGCTGGCGCCGCTCCTCAGCTGGCAGTTCCTGTCGGTCGGGCAGCGGCTACTGGACCAGGACCAGCTGTCCATGCTGCAGGACAAGATCATGGGTGGGTCCAACAGAACCTCCCACTTCCTCCATGTTTCTGCTCCCATACATGTAATAGATTAGATCAGGCTAGTTAGCTTAGCCTCCATGCTAAGCTAACTAGCCTGATTCACGTAAATGTTGAACTGATTAAATTGACGCTGCCTGTTTCTGATTTCATCCAGATGATCCTGATGGTCCGATTCACTGGAACAAGTTTTCCAAGGTGAGGTTCAGGACCTGTTGTAGTCCAGCGGGTCCAAAGTGTGGGTCAGGGGCCTTCAGGGGCCAACATGGCACAAAGTTGGTTTATTAACTCAGGATGTTGATCCAGATTCATGCTGTAATGAATAATGCCCTTAAAAAAATCTTCTAAAAATGTAAATAAATAAAGTTTCATGTTTTTATTGATTTTATCACTGCATGTCTCCGACTTCCTGTTTCTCAGGACAAGAGCGTCTGGATCTGGATCGATGGGATTCTGGATCTGATCAAGAACTTTGTGTTGGAGCTGTGGCGGGACGGGTAAGTCGGGTCGGGTCGGGTTAGCGCCCCTCCTGCTTCTCTCCTCCTTCAACATGTCTGGATGTGTTTCTGCTCTCCAGATGCATCATGGGATTTGTTAGCAAGGAGAGAACGCGCTCCCTGCTGCGGGAGAAACCGGCCGGGACGTTTCTGATCCGATTCAGTGAGAGCATCTGGGACGGCGCCATCACCTTCAGCTGGGTGGAGCAGTCCGCCGGAGGTCAGTGTCACACAGACCCAAACGGGATCAACAGAAACCAAACAGAACCAGAGGACTGATTTGACTCGCTCTGCAGTGAAACACGTCCACGCCGTGGCGCCGTACACCAAGAAGGAGCTATCGGTTCTGTCTCTGCCCGACGCCATCTGCAACTACACCCTGACCACGCCGGGGCGGAGCCACAACCCGCTGCTCTGCCTCTACCCCGACATCCCCATAGACGCCGCGTTCGCACGCTACAGAGCGGCAGGTACCGAGCGGCGCCATCAGGCCGTGTTTACGACTCGAGACGGTTCTGACATCCTGGCTGGATAAAAAATGAGCAGCAATAATTTGGCCTGTTTGGTCTTCAGAGTAAAATGGAGGTTAATTTTTCAGTTGTTCATGTCAGTTTCAAGCTAAATATTTCCTACATAATTAGCTTGCTAACTAAATATTTAGTTAACAAGCTAAATATTTAACTCTAAATTAATATTCACTTATTTAACTCCATATTTAGTTATTAAGCTAAATATTGAACTCAGAGATAATGTTTAGTTAGCCAGGTAGCTTGCTAATTAGTTAGCTCTGAGCCTTAGCCATCAAGCTAAATTCTTAGTTTCAAACTGGAACATTTATGAAAATGATGAAAATGTAACTTTTATAACATTTTCTTTCGTTTATAAATAGCCCAGATTCTTACAGTTATGTATAAATTATGTGACTTTAAAAATGACACCTTGGCAGAAACTATTCACACCCTTCAGTTTTACCAATTCTAAAACTTTGGACACAAGATATCCTATTATGACAAAATGAAAATGTATTTTTAGACTGTTTTATGTTTAAACATAACATTTAAACTGAGAGCTTTCATAAGTATTTACACCATTTTCTGTGATGCTGAAGGTTCTTTGAGCCGAGGCTGTGAAGACTTAATATTTACAACAATGTCTAAAAGCCAGTTTTCTTGTTGTCATTGTGGGACATTTTTTTTAAGAGGTAAATCTAAAATCAGTTTTAGAATCAAAGCTGTGTAAAGTTTCAGCCAGTTGGTGGCGCTGTTTCTGCTGTGCCCCGCTGCAGAGCCGTCTCCTCCCAGCAAGAACAAAAAGGAATACATCTCCAGGAGGATCATTTTGGTCTCCAAGTAAGTTTCTGCTGAACTGAAACTCTTTGCCAGTTCTTCTTCAGGAAGTAAACAGGAAGTAAACGTGTTGTTCCCCTCAGCGACCCCACGCCGCCGCCGTCGCCGCCGCCGTCACCCCCACCGTCTCCGTCCACAGACATTCAGCGGATGCAAATGGACCCTGAGAACCACATGGAGGTTTGGAGGCTGCTTCCTGTCTCATGACTTCTTTATGGCAGCTGATTTAAAATGAACGGTTTTTGTTCCTTTCCAGGTGGATCAGGACGACCTCATCAATTATTTATTGGACCTGCCTGACCTGCAGCACGTCCTCCAGTCGTTTCCTCTGGAAACCTACAGTGATCCTGGTTTCTTCTTCCAAAACGACATCAATTAGTTCATCAATTAGTTCATCAATCAGTGATCAGAAAAAGTTCATGAACATCAACTGGATTATTATGTACATAGTAAAAATAAAAAATGCAAGTTTGTCTTAAAAGGGAAATCCTTCCTCCAGGGTTTCAGGCTGCAATATAAAAACACTTTTCAGTTTTTACCTCACTGCATTTTACTAAAAATGTTTTAATAAAACTGTAAATATCCAAATATAATGGAACAGAATTTCTGTATTGTCACCGTACAATGAGATTAAAGTTAACTTTAACTTTAATGGTGATTGTGAATGAATGTGGATTAAAAATATATTTATGCTTAGTGATGTCTTCTACATAAAGTAGAAGACACTCATTTACATTTTTGGGTTTGAAGCTTTTTAGCAACATTAGGCAGCTAAGGAATGGAAACTGGCTGTACTAGTATTGGTAACGAAAAAGTTTAATTGCAAAATTGGTCAATTCTGTGCTTGAATCTGAACATTAATGAAGCTGAATGAAAATAATTACAGTTAAATATGTAAATATTATTTTACAAACTGATGCATAAAAACTACAACAGCTTAAAAATAAATTTCTGCCAAAAAACTAAAAAGTTTGGAGCTTAATCTAAGAATTCTTTCTACAAAAAACCAGGAAATTCTGAAATTAAAAAATTGAATTTTTTTTGCTTTTGCAAATAATTTCTTGAGTTTTAAAACTTTAAAATGTTTTACTTCTGAAATGCCAAGTTTTTATCTAGAAAATATCTGAGATTAATTTAAAAACAGGTTGTTTTTTGTGTGTTAATTTTCAACTTTCGGAGCCTGAAATTTCCTTGTTTTTCTACAAAATGTAAACTTTTTTGGCAGAAATTTCCAGATTTTTGTTCTCTCTTCATGTGCCTTACAGCCAATGGAGAGAGATTATGACTAGATTCTTTCTGGCCTGTCATTCAAAATGACTGTAAACAAAAATAAACTAGCGCCACCTTTGGTCTGGAGTCAGAATGCAACAAAAAAGAAAAAACTTTATTGTAAATTGAATAAATTATACAAACATAAGTCTCATAAAGTCTCTGTTCATCGACGACGCGTCGTCATAAAATACATTCTGGATACAATCATCTGACGTCAGAGGAGCCACACGTCTGCAGCCGTCAGCCAATCAGAGAACAGATACCTGAAACAATTTACACCAAGATTTCACACACTCACATAAGCAGAACCTGGTTTCTACGACAACACAAAAGGGCCACAGTAGGTGATAGACAAAAGGAGTAAATGCCCTCCAAAAAAATTTAAGATTTATTTCAGAAACGTTTTAGAAAAAAAAAAAATCTGAGTTTGAAAAGTCAAAAATTTTTATAGAAAAAAATTTCTGAAAATTTTTCGAACTGAAAAATTTAGACTTCTCAAGTTCAGAAATGTATTTGTTTTTCTGCATTTCTGAGATTTCATCAAGCAATATTTTTATTGTTTTTCTAGAACATTTCTGATTAATCTGAAAAAAAAATTCAAGATTTTTTTCTAGCAATTTTCAGACTTTTCAAGTTCAGAAATCTACGGAGCCCCATAGGGGACATGGGGATGTTTTTCTTTTGCGTTCCCTCGCAATACTGTACTGATCAGTTATGCGGCATAATTAAATACTGTAAGCCTTTCTTACGGTGGCCGCTGTACTTTCTACTTTAATAAAAGGTTATGTGAGGTTTTATATCTTTTTCTTTAGGATAGAAAGGCACCAAAAACTTATGATATAAACAGAAACGTTGCGTAAGTAGGAAAGAAGTAAAAATACATCCTAATTTGGACTATTTCTGAGTTATTATCGCGGGGTAATAAATAATCTGACAGTTTTAATTGTCTCTGTTGTGTTCTAGTCTGAATGGTTTAAAGGGCTTTCAGATCCATCTCAGCCTTAATAGACATAAACACGCAGTAAATAAATCGATTTTCAATCAGTTTTTTGTACCAAAGACTTAATAATAATAAACATGTTTTATTATTATAAAACACGGCAAACTAATGATGGTAAAGGGCCGATTTGGGTTTAACTCTGGAATCTCATCTGTATCAATCAACTCCAAACTATTTATTTGTTCTGTCACAATTATCGATTTATTCCATTTTGATTATCAGGCTCTAAACTTTGCGAGGTCTGATCAACCCGCTCACCGCTTCCTCATACACACAAAGCCAACAGCCAGTAACCTTCCCATTCATACATGATGACGTCACGGCCACATCGACACGCCCACCACCCGTGCGCACCTGTCATATCAATAATTACTTATTTCATTCATATGGCTCTTACTACCGTAATACGGAGCCTCAGTGAAAATGTGTTTATTATTATTAACTCTTNAAGTCTTTGGTGCAAAAAACTGATTGAAAATCGATTTATTCACTGCATGTTTATGTCTATTAAGGCTGAGATGGATCTGAAAGCCCTTTAAACCATTCAGACTAGAACACAACAGACACAATTAAAACTGTCAGATGACTAATTACCCCACGATAATAACCCAGAAATAGTCCAAATAGTTTGGATGTATTTTTACTTCTTTCCTGCTATCGGAACGTTTCTCTTGATATCATAAGTTTTTGGTGCCTTTCTATCCTAAAGAAAAATATATAAAACCTCACATAACCTTATATTAAAGCAGAAAGTACAGCGGCCACCGTAAGAAAGGCTTACAGTATTCAATTATGCCACATAACTGATCAGTACAGTATTGCGAGGGAACGCAAAAGTATTGCGAGGGAACTGAGGATTTTGAGAAAGAAGCAGATGCTCCAGGCTGTTTTGCTGTTTGCAAAAAAACGTTTTGAGAAATGCACTTCCTGTTCTGCAAATTTTGGAAATAATTCTAGAGAAGCAAGTGAGAAAAACTGTAATGATAAAAGAACATCATTGTCCTGCTGTTTGTGTTTTTGCCCTTCCTCATTACCGACATAGAGAGAGTATCATGATCAGGGTGACTATTTAAAGACCCAGTGAAGATCCAGTAAAGACCCTTCACTGGGTCTTCACTGGGTCTTTACTGGGTCTTTACTGGGTCTTTACTGGATCTTCACTGGGTCTTTACTGGGTCTTTACTGGATCTTCACTGGGTCTTCACTGGGTCTTTACTGGATCTTCACTGGGTCTTTACTGGATCTTCACTGGGTCTTTACTGGGTCTTTACTGGGTCTTTACTGGGTCTTTACTGGATCTTCACTGGGTCTTTACTGGGTCTTTACTGGATCTTCNACTGGATCTTCACTGGGTCTTTACTGGGTCTTTACTGGGTCTTCACTGGGTCTTTACTGGATCTTCACTGGGTCTTTGCTGGGTCTTTACTGGATCTTCACTGGGTCTTTACTGGGTCTTTACTGGATCTTTACTGGATCTTCACTGGGTCTTTACTGGATCTTCACTGGGTCTTTACTGGATCTTCACTGGGTCTTTACTGGGTCTTTACTGGATCTTCACTGGGTCTTTACTGGATCTTCACTGGGTCTTTACTGGATCTTCACTGGGTCTTCACTGGGTCTTTACTGGATCTTCACTGGGTCTTTACTGGATCTTCACTGGGTCTTTACTGGACCCAGTGAAGATCCAGTAAAGACCCAGTGCCTATGTGGAGCTAGCTCCTGGTTTCCCTCCCTGCTGCAGCCAAACCCCCGACCCGAACAGCTCATTGATTTATCCCCAATTGTTGGAAGCCTAGCGCTGCATCCCAATTGGCTCCATATGAGAGCGGCGCAGGAAGGCCGTCTGTGCCGATCGTTTTCAGTGGCTCATTATTCCCCAGCCCAACATCTCAAAGAGCCAGTTTCCTAACGCAGCGTTCATAAAAGTGACAGATGGCCAGTAGCTGGAAAAGCTTTGCTGTAAGCGTCAGCCGCTCCAGACAATGCTCCTTAGTTTGCTGGAGACTGGCGCGAAGTCCCACTCCCACCAGCTTATCCACCTTCTCTGAGCTGCTCATGTTTTCCTGAACACTCTAACAGCTTCAGGTCAGATCCAGCAGCAACATGTGGAGGCAGTTCCTCTAAACGCCACACAGACAGAGACCAGCTCTGCCTTCTTCCCCAGACCCTCCGGTCCGGGTCATGTGCGTGACACAACTGTGGTTTCCTCCCATCTTGGCTGCTTTTCATCAATGACCTCTTTTCTATTTTTCTGCTGTGCCAATAATAACCAGACTCCAGTAGTCAGAGTTAGTCAGAGTCTGACTACCAGCATCATTTTTGTGGTGTTTGTTTCCACGTTTAGCTGTTTTTGTCTGAGTGGAGACGAGGAGTCGTCCTGCAGATGCTGCAGCCTGCGCAGCGTCTGCAGCGTCTGCAGCGTCTGCAGCGTCTGCAGCGTCTGCAGCGTCTGCAGCGTCTGCAGCGTCTGCAGCGTCTGCAGCGTCTGCAGCGTCTGCGCTGGTGGACGATTCCTTCCTGTCAGGTTCCCATCTGCTAAGTTTTTCTGGCCCTCATGGCTGCAGGTAAACATTATTTCAGTAAACAATCAGTCTGACAATTAATTGATTCATTGGATTAAGAAAAAAGTGCACATTCTGCACTTATTTTATACAATATTAAAAACACATAAGAAAATTCAAATAACCAAATAAATCACCTTTTCATTGCCAAAAATGCAACAGCAGCATTCCTTTAACTTGGTCACCTGTAGCAAAGGATGATGGCATTATTAGATGAACTGATTAATAGTAAAAAGTAAAATGTGATTAAAATGAGATTTTTCCATGATGTGAACCAGGTGGATCTAAAACTGCCAGAAAGATTTAAAGTTAAAAATATTTTTATCTTAAATATTTTTTGTCGTTTTGGCTTCATTGCTGTTTCAGCTGATGGTCTTTTTAAGCTGACAATGAGTTGATAACGATCATTTCATTACTCGATTAATCGTCAGGGCCGTGGTTTGAGCTCAGCCTGCTGCAGGATGAATGTTGGACTGATATCCAGAGGTTTTCAGGTAAACCCTGTCTGAAAACTTTAACCCTTTGTGTTCAGAGAGCCTCCATGTTTCGCGGCGCGGTGCGGTGCGGTGCGGTGCGGCGCATCCCTCTCAAACGCGCCTCTAACCTCTCCCTTGTGTCGGAGCGCAGCAGCAAACATGTACTTGCTCGCTGCGGATTTCCCTTGGAATGCACCGTTTTCGGTTGTACCTGTGCATGCAGCCTGTTTTGATGGAGTATTTGTTTTCCGACTGGGTGTGGGAAACGCAACCTGTCGGTCCACTGCCATGACGCGGCGGCCTGCTTGTTCCTAGGAAGCCCAGTGACTCATGCACGCTGACACACACTCCAACAATTAGTTTAGGTGGGATTAGATCATATGTGTAATTAATATTTCTGTGTAAACCAAAACCCAGCTCAGGTATTTAGTTGACAGTTGGAGCCACAAAGATTCTGCGGCTGCGCAGCAGCATCTAAACACTGCAGTTTATTTTACACAATATTAGAAATACAAGCATACATATTTTATTTTCATTAAAACATGGATATAAACTAATAATTCATTTTAAAAATCAACATTTTAATGTGTATAAGTCAGTAACAGTATTCCTCTAGTGAACATTTTGTATCAAACATCAGCACAGAGTTAATCTGGGATTATTTATGGATTAACTGGTTAATAGCTGGATGTAAAAGATGATCAATAGAAGATTTTTTCCAGAATATGAACCAGGTGAAGCTATAAGTTCTGATTTACAGATAAAACATGTTTTTCATATTAAATGTACAAAATGTTTCCATTCATGCTTGTTTTGTTTTCAGCAAATGGCCTTTTTATGAGTGTTAACAATCAGTTATTAATGATGATTATTTCATGAATCAATTCATCTGATTAACCATTTCAGCCCTTCAATCCAGCAACTCTGTTGCCTTCAGTTGTGAAATTACCTTAAAGGTAAAAAAAAGTATCTGAAAAGAAATTTGACTTTGCAGCCGATACTGTCTCTTTAAGAAGCTCCTCCATGCAGCCGCTCTTATAAACTCAGGACCATTGGTGCCATAGTTACTTTGAAAAAGTAACTTTAATCGGATTACTGATTAATCCTTGAAAAAGTAACTTAGTTAGATTACTGATTACTCCTTGAAAAAGTAACTTAGTTAGATTACTGACTACTTGATTTGGAAAGTAACTAAGTTACATTAGAAGTCACTTTTTTAGTTACTATCAGCAGCTGCTAACAACAACAACGCTGTGAAAATCACATTGATCTTTGCCAAAACTTAATTGCAAGTTATTTTATAGCAGTAACATCAACAATGTGTCTCCACTCATGCGGTTGAACTGAAGGGGAGATTGTTTAATGGTTACAACAGTAGAAAAAAAAATGTTAGTAATTTGTGTGTTTCTGTTGTCTGGAAAACTCTGAGAAGTATTTTAAAGCCCCCATCCTGCCCCCAGCCTCCAGGTTCTGTGTTACGGCCCTGTGTCTGCGGCTCCACAACTCAGCTGTCCTGCTGCACAGATTTGTGACACTTATCTTAATATTAATAATTATAATGGCGTTTAGTTGCACAACGTTATGGACTCGTTCATTCTTGGCTGTTTTCACGGTTATTGCTCTGTTCATATAAATCTCGATGTTTGCAGTTTTCTGGAGCGCAAAGCGAAGCTCGACATAATTCACAGGTAATATATTAGGTTCCGGATCGATTCTGGATCGATTCTGGATCGATTCTGGATCGGTTCCGGATCGGTTGTAGATAGGCTCCGGATCGGTTCCTCCCACTCAGATTTAAAACATCGGACCAGCTGTCTTTCCTTCAGCTCAGACTGACTGGATGTCTGCTGGTCGTGCCGACGCTCTCAGGAATAATCTTGGCTTTGAAGCAGGAACATGTCAGGGCCTGACCTTTGACCTTGACATGAGCTTCAATCCCTGCTTTGTCCTGGCCTGCAGTGCAGGAGCAGCAGCCAGGTGCCGCGCGGCTCTTCATAGATATTCTCTGCACATCGTCCGTCCTTCCTGCTACTCGCCGGGTCGGCTGAGAGGAACACGGACGGAAAACGTGAAGCAGGGCCTTCCTTCGCCAGGAATGCGCCTTCATTCAGAAGAAACAAACCAACCACCCGCATGCTGGGCTGCAGGGGGGCAGTTAAAGCCTCCGGGGCAAGTTCCAACTGATCACCAACCTGCTTGGTTTCATTTCTGCACTCAGAATGATGCAGAGGAAATCACAGATGGCTGGCTTTTTTAGGAAAAACAAACTGTTAGCCACTGAAAACTTAAAGATGGCCGCCAAATATAATTTGCACTAAATATGCCAATATTTATCACAGATCAACACTTTTGGTATCAAATCACACATATTTGGACCCATAGAAATCATATTTACTGAAATTTGTTTATTTTTCAAGATGGCCGCCATGGTTGTCGAGGACAGTTAGTTAATCAAGTTTATTTTTGTCCTAAAAAAGCCCACATATTTTGAACAATAGAAATTGTATGTATTATCTTGATCTTGTGTTTCCTTTTACTGGTCAACATTTTTCAACATGGCAGCCATGGTTGTAATGAGAATTAATGTTTGCTCTAAAATCAGCAGTAGTTATTGCCAGTGGTGGGAACAGCTAGCCAGAAAGTTAGCTTCAATAAATGCTAATTCACTAAGAATCTCAACTCTGCAAACAATAAATTGCTAAACACATAAAAAACATTTGCTTCAACGCTAAACCATTACAAATATAAAATACTAGCTCTGCTAGTGCTAAACACAGAAAGAATTGTGTAAGCTTATGCTAAAATAATTAGCATAAGCTAACGCAATCATTAGACGTCTGTTTGTGTCCAACATCTTCATGTCCTTCCTGTTGACAAATGGTGTGAGACTCGCTAACAGCTAAGTCCTCAGCATCTGATGTTGCTACATAAAGAAGAACTTTAAAGTTGTATGAACAGAACGACTAAAGTCACAACCATCTGATGTGACTGAAAGTTTATCCAAATAATGCAAATTGGGAACATTTTATGGCAATAATTGGTTTAAAAGGCTCAAAAATGGCAGCCATGTTATAAAAAGTCTGTGGGCTGATGGGAAATATGAGAAACATTCGACCTGAGGGGAGAACGTGCACATTTTTCTGCTTTCATCACCCTTGAAAACTTTTACAGTAATAAACTGAACGGAGAGTTTTTAACGTGTTCCTGACTGACTGATGTTTTAATGTTGCCGTGTAGCTTAACGATGCAGGCTAACCCGCTTCACCTGCTGTGTCTCTGAGCCATTTCTCTACTCAAAAGAGGACGTTTGGAATGGCTCCAACTTTTCATCTTCTGTCAGATTTTAAATATTAAAAATCCCTAGTGAGGAGCAGCCTCTGTTATCTGGCTGCTGTTTCAGCTCAAAAGCCCGTTTGGACCAGGAAACCCGCCAGTTTCTGGCGCCGTTATAACCCGTCTTTACCAAATTTACCATCAGTTGAAGTTTCTCATTCAACTTGAAACTTCTGGCCAATCACAGCTCACCTCCTGGACCGGAGGGAATGCTGTAGCTCATCGGTCACGCCCATAGCTCACTGGTCACGCCCATAGCTCACTGGTCACACCCATAGCTCACTGGTCATGCCCATAGCTCATTGACCCCGCCCATAGCTCACTGGCCCCGCCCATAGCTCACTGGTCACGCCCATAGCTCATTGGCCCCGCCCATAGCTCACTGGCCCCGCCCATAGCTCACTGGTCACACCCATAGCTCATTGGCCCCGCCCACAGCTCACTGGTCACGCCCATAGCTCATTGGCCCCGCCCATAGCTCACTGGTCAAGCCCATAACTCACTGGTCACACCCATAGCTCATTGGCCCCGCCCATAGCTCACTGGTCACGCCCATAGTTCATCGGTCACGCCCATAGCTCACTGGTCACGCCCATAGCTCACTGGTCACGCCCATAGCTCACTGGTCACGCCCATAGCTCACTGGTCACGCCCATAGTTCATCGGTCACGCCCATAGCTCACTGGTCACGCCCATAGCTC
>CAEFZX010024350.1:0-17032 GCA_903066825.1 Alfaro cultratus
AAATTGTAATAAAATTAAATTTTTTTTAAAAATATATATATTTTTAATTTTTATATTATAAATTTTTTACTTAAATTAACTATGAAGTCAATTTTTTTATTTTTTTTTTTTTTTTTTTTTTTTTTTTTTTCTCGTTCTTTACCAGGAGTCCAAGTAGCTGTGAAGGGGCAGGTATATTCTTACAGAAAACACATTATCAGGAGTACAATCTATAAAAAGTCATGGAGAATGGCAGTTTGGTGTCACATTGATGAAGAGCAGAGCGTGAGCCTTCAGACTGCTTCTGCTAAGGGATTGTTCATTGATCACATCAGCATCTTGCAGTTAACCTCAGGGAGCTTCCTTTGTCTGGACATATTTGCCCCGATCTTATCACATAATCCTGCAGAATCTGTTCAGTGGAGATTGTTCCAAAGAAGCTGCTTTGTTTCCCTGTTTCATGCAAGATTTGTATCCTATAAAATGTGTATCCTAACATCATGTACATTTCTATACCTACAGTTAAATTCAAATTGAAAAAGCTCACTATAACTTAGTTGTGTTAAGCCATATATTAGTGACAAAACACATCATCATCCACCTAATGAGCTATGAGCTTCAGTTTTAAAATTAAGGTACCGGAATGTTTTATTTTTTTTAATCTTTGCATTATACAGACATGGTAAAATGTGGAAGAAAATGTTTTAATCAAATGTGACCAAAATGAATGTTTTTGGTGCGGATATAGCAACTCTGTTTCACAGAACTCTAGCACTACAGCGCATCCCTCAACACATCATCCCCACAGTGAAACAGGGTGGCCATTATATATTGCAGTGAGAAAGTTTCTGCAATTGCTCTGCACAGAGCCCTGATACACCTGCAGCATCCTGACACCTAGCTTAGGATGCTAGTCATAGACTTTAGTTCAGTATTCAATACCATCTTCCCAGACAAGTTGGTGGGATCAGGGTCACATTGATGTTGAAAGCTTCTCAGAGTAATTTAACTAAACTTTTATACTTTTATGTTCTTTTTTATTCTTGAAAACTTGAGCTTTCCTTTAATGCTAAATGTACTACTTGTGTTACCTTACCGTACAAAATCCCAATAAAATACACAGCAACACAAAAACATCACATTTTGCAGTTGCAAAGTGGCAACTTGTGAAAAAAACTCAAACCGGTGACAAGTGTTGCTTAAAGGTTGCAAAGTTCTTCCAAGCGGTTATCTTATCTTTCAGTAGGGAACCACTTGAATGAGTGTATAGACTAGTCAAAAGGGCTTGTATCATCTCCCTGTCACCCAACAAAAGCTGATGTTAGTTTTCTGCCAGAGGAAGCGACCCTTGACTGATGGATGGTGCGACGGCCCCACAAGAAGGGAGGGGCTGTCATTCCTGAGCCTCGAGTGTTTGTAATCCACCACTGATTCCCCTCTTTACATGGAAACTCTAGTCAACTTTTAAAAGTCCAGTCACACACAGACAATAGATCTTCTGGATCTGTGAGATACAGTTATCCTCTCAGATCCTATTTCACACTTACCACAAAAAAGAGATGGAGATGAGAGAATAAGAAACACAGAGAAGAGAAACCAAAGCAAGCTTGCTGTTTCTCTCATGTCTAGGTCCCACATGTGCAATTGTCTTTTTTGAGTATTGTTTGTCTTTACTGTCCAGGAATTTGATGTTATCAGAGGCATTCTAATCCATTGGTTGAAGTTTTCTATTCTTACTTTATTACTGTCTCTCTCTTTTCTCCTTCACCTCTTTATGTCAAACAAATGACAACACCCTTATCCATCACATTTCCCTTCTCCCCACTCTAACCTCTTTTCTTACACACAAAGAAGAAACGCCGGACCATTTAATACCCCTGGTGTGGGATGGCCACCTTCCTGTCTTTCTTCCCGTGGACCATCAGCCAGTGGGAGTAGTGACGGAGGGTGAGATTCTTCGATTAAGCCTCCTCTCGTAGTTTCACTGCCGTCTCCCAGCAGCTTGCATGGAGCAGCCACCTGAGGGGGCGTGAATGTCACTTTCTGCTTTTTTGTTGCTACTTACTGTCGTCCGTGACAGATGAAGCACCACCCAAGAGCTGATACTGAGCTGAAATGCCAGCATGATCACACAGCATGTCACAGTTTCTTACCACAATATATTTTCTTCTTATCACTAAAAAAATTATTTTCGGCACACAAAAGCAGTCTCTATTCTATTTTTTTTCTGTCCTCAGAGTAAACCTTGTTTCGCACTTTGTAGAAATTATCTGTATGGTCCCAACTTTTTTCTCCCCACTAGAGCAGCTCAAATATGACCTGTTTTACCTGGTGTTGCCTGCTTTAAAGACAAGTGAATCCCTAGGAAAGAGCTTCCTGCTAATCCCCCCGTCAGTGGTAGAGGCGTGTCGGGAATGCAGCATGGCACACCTCTGTGGGGCTTGACCCAATAAATCAATCCACCCTGCATCGCTTCAGATGTGTCTCAGCAGTTCTTTTACCATTCAGTGAACACCCCAAAGGGACTTTCCAACTCGTGGTGGTATAAGTTGCTTTCCACCTGGGGCCAATTTCAGAAGTTAAGCTGTTGTTCATAGCTGCCTGTTATCTCTCAGTTTTTCCATCAACCTGAGTCTGCACTATTTTGACTGCCTTCTCTCCCTTTGGTCTATAGATATATTTTTGGTTAATATTATCTGTCTCTGTAGAGGTCATTCTGGCTGTGTCTTGTTTGGCTTGTGCTCACGCTCACTGATCTTCCACTATCTGAGAATGCAACTGTTTCAGTAATGCCTCATTTACATTTCTAAGATGTTTTTCAGTCCAGCAGGCGAGCGGAGACCTGTTTCTTTGCCATGCAATCGATGTCCTGTTGCTATGGGGTCTCTGTAATTTCATTAATGAGTGTCCGTCATAACTGCTGTGAATATTAAGGGGCAAAGATAATTAATTGCAGAAGAAAATCCCATGGCAAATACCCCTTTCGAACAATATAAACACGCTTAATTGTATGTAATTGGGAATTCATGTGATAGACCAACAAAAAGTAGCGAAAAATGTGAAATGGAAGTAAAATTATATATGCTTTTCAACATTTTATATAAAGAAAAATCTTAAATGCGTGCATTTATGTTCAGTCCCCTTAAAGCGAAGGTGTAAGCTCATCAGGAGCTGTGCACTGATTTCTGGATTGACCTTAAACATAAATTTAGAATTGTTATTGAATGGCTTAGATCAGAACATATAATAGGATGGCCTGGTCAGAGCTATTGCTTAAATCAAATTGTAGATTTGTGGAAATTAGTACTGATATCAAATTTATCTGAGTTTGAGCTACTTTGCAAAGAATATTTTTTAAATGTATTTCAATTACATTATAATTTAATTATAATAAAAAATATTTTTGACTCTGACTGAATACAAATATATGGCAAACATTTATTTTTTATTTGTTAAAAATCTTAAAAATTATTTATCCTTTTCCTTCTACTTTGCAAATATGCACTACTTTGTGTTGATTTAGCTACAAAAAAGAACAATAAATATTAAACACATTAAAATTTGTGGCCATAGCATAAAAAAATTAAATCAATGAATCTGAGGGAAAAGCATTAAATTTTGTTTTGAAAATCAAAATGGAATTTGAATTACACAAAACACAGAGCCATGTTTCGCTATACATATACAGTATATTGTTAATGTTTGCACTTCCAAGACAACTATTCTTGGAAGTTACAACAGTGGATTATCTGTCCACTGTTGTAATAATGAAACTCATATCCAATGCCATTTCACTTGTTTACCATAAGGAGTATAAATTCCTTATTCTGTATATACTCTCAGTTTTATTTTTGGTCCTTGATATCCTCACTTATAACGTGATGGTAAGTAAAGCTTTTACATTTTTAAATAGTATTCCTGTTGTAACAAGTGTTAACAAACTGACCCCTAAGCTGGATATGAAGTATTCCCAGTGATGAAACGCTGCTTTAAGCCTGCTGGCACTTTGTGGGTTTAAAGAGGCAAGCTTTCCGAAGCCTTGTTACAGCCACGGATCAGTCAGCCTGTGCGGTGTCAGTAGATCAGAAACTTCTATTAATAGAAGAGGAGGGGTGTGTGGGTAGATCATAGAAACTGTGCATCTGCTTCATCATTTATCCAGATTAAACTTGTGGTGTCTTTTAAATGGCAAAGGTATGCAGCTTACCCTGCCATGTGTTCACAGTGCTAAAGATGGGGCCATATATAGTGTTGCAAGGGCAGGGAGGGCCGACTTCTGACGTTAAAGGAAGTCTATTTGCAAAGGTTCTGCTGTAGCTGAGAAACAAATGGTAAAATTCACAAAGTGGATGAAGCTGTTTATGTTTCCTAGAACATGACTTGTTGGAAAACCAAGGCAAGAGAAGGCTCATAGGCAGCAGCATGATTAAACTGACCGTATTTTAACAAGAAGTGCTGCTAAGGTGGGCTGAACAATAAAAAACTAAAACTGAACCGAGGTCAAACAAAAAATGTAACAGGACCCAAACTGAAACAATGATTTGTGTAAAGATTAGTTAAAGTGAAAAAGAAGCTGGAACTTTACAGACAGAGACAATGAACAAACAAATCAATAAAACAAAGAAGAAAAAAGCACATCCCCTGGTGTTGTACACAGTTTTGTAAATCCAAGATTTGTTGGTGTGCACTTTCTTTAACTTTTTTTATTTGACTTGGTATTCCTTTTAAAAAGTAGGGACATGGTGAAATACAACAAAATATACTCTATCCAACATCTGCAAATCTTTCAGGTCTATGTTCACAGCTATTGAAATGATACTGGACAAGGCTTTGGAAAATAAAAAGCCTTATCTAAGACTGTGCCAAGGTGCTTTATGAAGGAAGCCTATTTAATTAATTTGCATAAAAGATCTTTTTCTTTGGTTTTCATCCATCCATACCTCATGTCCATAGTAGAACATAGTAAAAAGAAACTAGAACTCTCAGCATGAGCCAGGGACTGACCTCCAGGATCCTCAGGCTTAATTTTATTTGTAACACTGAGTTTTCAGCAACAACCTCCACATCAAAGACTGTCATTGTTAGCATGACCTGGTAGAACTTTGGTATGATAGGTTTACTGAGTGGAAAATACTGGATTTCTGAGTTTCGCTGGTCTTTACTGCTGATTCTGAACATCATGCAATTCTGGTCATAGACTGATTTCTCTGTTCATTCTGGTCAGTAGGTGAGAGGCACATGCATGCATCCTGGAGAGGTCACCAGTCCATCGCGGTGTTCCAGAAAGACATACCAAGACACATAACCATGCACACACACTCAGACCTAATGACAATTTGGCCAATTATCTTAACATGTATGTTTTTGGACTGTTGGAAGAAGCCAGAGTACCTGGAAAGAATAACAGTACATAGAAGAAATAAAGGCTTAAACCTACTTCAGCTTCCTTTTAAAATTGGCAAGCAAATCTTGTGGTTTAGTATGAACAAGTTCCACCATCCAGTCCCTCCTTTAATTCTGTGATAACCTCCAACAAGAGTGACACCATATCCTCCATAAGAAAACTTAATTTTAAAAAGTGCTTCAGGGAAAAAATTTAAATGAAAACTCTCTCTTCCTGTATCAAATACTTTTACACCTGCAGGGTACTCTTTACTTCATCTGCTTTTTTTAATAGCGAGGAAAGACATTATTTTATTAAATATTGATTGCTTTCGGACTGTCCAAATGCACACCACAACACATTTAATTCACAACTAGAGGAAAAATTAGGTGCCTCCCACCAAGACCTAAAGACCTGAATATGCCTCTGAATATCTGACCGAGTTCCGATGTAAATAATAATAATGCTGTACACTACAGCAGATTATGACTGTTGAGTATTGAGAAACAGTTCTTCATTCTGAAGCTCTTATCATTAAAAAGCTGCTACTATGGTAGAACAAATTAAAAACATAGTCTATACTTTACAGCATTTATAAGTCCAAGAAAAGGTTTATGTAAGAAATATCTGACAGAAAATCATTGACATGAGTTAGATTGTAGCATAAATGCCAGAGATTCTTTGGCTTTCTCTCTTTTTTTTCTTTTCATGCACCTATTTTTTGAACATTAATAAAATCAAAATATTGATGGTGAACCAATGCTATTTTTGATACATTTATTATATTATTGCATTACGCTATGCACCAACAGTAAACCTTTTTTAGGGATCTTAGCACCAACAAATGTTGATAAATAAAAATTAGCTAGCTTCTTCAGAGACTTTACTGTAGAAAAAGACATTGTTAATCATCTGACCTACATACACAAAAAAACAGGAATGGAAGTCATTAGTTTGGGACTTTTAAAATATTTGTTTAAATTGTCGATAAAATATTTTTAAGCAACAGTTTCCATTTTATTGTTTTAATCATCTAAAGCCTTACAGGGTCAAAACTATCCCTGGGCTCTGATATGTGGACACAACAGTCACAAGATTTGTCTTATCAAATTGTATCTCAGCAATTTTTTTTTTTACAATTTTGTTGCCATCAATGAGTTTCTGGCATATTGTCTGGGTGACCTGTATGGTGATTCTGACCTGTATCACCATACAGGTCAGAATTTCCTCTTTCTCGCCAAACCCAGTTTTGATTACTCTTTTGGACTTTGACATCGTTGGAATATACGACTGTGTGCAAATTGCAGCATTTTTACTGTTGATGTGAACTGAAGTTCAAGAATTTCAAGCTAATCCATCTTTGTTTTATCCACTTTGTGGAATGCATCAGTACAGCTGATAGCAAAACATCCTGTCTTTTTAAACATTAGATTTCAGTGGGATCTATAGTTGAGGGAAATATGAGAAACTATAAAGATAGTTTATAATTAGAACACTATGACTTGTCAGGAGGAACAAAAGTCTAACTAATACTTTTAAATAATCCAAGCGAAGCAGCTTACATAACAGCGCCCTACTTCTAAAAAGCTATTATCAAAAGCAGACACTTATAATGTTCTTAATTATATCTGTGGTTGACAAGTGAAAATGTCTATTCCGATAAAAAATATAATAACCAGGATATGGTTGAGCATTTGACAGGTGTTGCTCTTAGAGAGTATGTCTTTCTCCCGTGAGAAAAACTGTCAGCATCCTTCCTTTGTCTGATTTCTGTAGGCTGCTGGTCCACTGTCTTCTGCAGATGTGCAAAAGACAGTGGATCTGCACATATCTGTCAAAGAGTGGTGGTTGGTGAGGCTTCTGTCTCCTGGAGTCATGGTGACTCAGAGAGTGTAATGCAGGTGGTGGGATTGCTGACAGTCGACTCTGGCTTTCTGGTAAATCATCAAAGAGAGAAGATCAGGGCCTGTTGGAACATGGTAACACCTTTACTGCCTTTAAGATAACCCCATCTTCTAAAGCACACACATTAACGCATATACAGACAGACAAAAAGACAATGTCTGACCCACATACAAATGCAGGGGGTGGTTTAACATAATTGACCCCATCACCTTTGCCCCTTGCCTAATTTCAACCTTGTTTAGGGGAGGGGGTTTTGTCTCCTCTTGTCCATTTACATTCTGTCTGTGTCTGTCTCTCTCTCTCTCTGTCTGTCTGTCTGTCTGTCTGTCTGTCTGTCTGTCTGCAGACCTGAATGAGTGTGGGCTGAAGCCGAGGCCCTGCAAGCACAGGTGCATGAACACATATGGGAGCTACAAGTGCTACTGCCTAAATGGCTACATGCTGATGCCTGATGGGACCTGTGGAAGTGAGTCTCTCTCCCATGCACACAAATTTTATTCCACACTTCGTCTGTATTGGTGTGGGTATTTATTTTCTCTCTTTGCAGAAACTCTCCTCTTTCCTAAACTTTATGTACAACCATAATGATTTGTTCCATGATACAATAATGCATGCACAGTTATAGTACTTTTTCCTTTAATTTATAGTGGTACACACTTTTTTGTGGCTGTCAATAAGATCCTGGATTATTTCTATTTGATCACAATTTTTGTCAAAAATGGTTCAACTCAGTTAAGTTGGTTGTTTCCTTAAATCTTCAGTTCAGATCAGGGTGATTGCAGAAAATTAATGTTCCCTGCTTTATCCTTCTGAAATCATGTTTTATCATAATTGACCTGTTGAACCACAAAAATTTGTGCACCAAATTTATGTTTGGAAAAATATCTTAAATTTTATATTTTGTAATTATTTCACTGGGAATAAAGGATTCAAATGCATCATTAAAAGCCCAATATTAACATGCTGTTAACAATCACTGTGAATGTATGTAAACTTTTGTCTGGCACTACAAATGCTTGGACCATTGTTCTTGTAAAGTTCTTGCCCTTGGTGATAAAAATGTATTTTTCTGCTTGTGTGAGGGCCTTGACGGCAGCCCTGCAATCCTTTGATAGACTGTTTTGATTTAAGCCCCATGTTGATCTGCTTCATTATAGCTGCTCCTCTCTTGGAAAGCCTCCTGTGAAGAGCCCTTACAGCGGTAAAATGAAAAATGTAAAAGAAAGTCTTCCAACCCTCTGGTGAATATACAGTTTTTATTGGACGCCATGAGGTTTTCCTTCATAATACCAGCCGCTGCCTGTGCACGTCTCCCATCTCCCGCAAGTTCATTTCCCCCCCGATTACTATTTCTCCACACATTTTCAGTTCGGGATTATATGACTACTGCTACTTCTTTTTAATTAGCTCCTTTTTTAAGATAAGATAAAAAAGAAAATGAATTCTTCCACTTTATAAAGTCTAAATTGTTCTCCACTTGAGGCTATGTGAAATTAGTCTAGGTGTTGTTTTTGTGACGGTGTTAACCACCTTGCTTTTTGTCTTTTCTCCCCCTGCCGTGGCTTTGATCAATGGATCGCCGTGGCATTTAATCAGCACAGACTGCCTGTGTCATCAGACTGTACTCCGGGGAGCCTGAAAACAGCCAAAGTTGCTGCAGCAGCAGGAGCCCTGCTTTTAATTTCCTTTTTAGGACATGAATTCATCAGGGGAGCCCAAACCATTTCTGCTCTATTATATTATTATTTTGGAGGGTCTTGATATTCCCTGTGTGAATCAACAGGAAATAGGCCGTACCCTGCTACAACAATACGGTGAAGATGGATAATAAGACTCTCAGTGTAAGAAATGATCAAAGGGCCTGAAGGAGGGAGCTTTGAGCCAAGGTGTGAACACACAGCAACTGCTCACCAGAGGAATCTAATAATGGCAGTGCTTGTGCTGTTCTCTTGGCTGCACCCAGGGTCAAGCTGGCAAATATCAGAAAAGGCAGACGAGTGGCACTGCTCTAACAAATTGGCTAGAGGATAAAAGAGATGTGTGTGTGTGTATGTGTGGATATGAGGGAGTGGAATAAACTGTTCCTCTTTGAACCCCCTTGTGGCACATGCTTGAGTTAATATGTGGTTTGCTTCTTTTTGCATCAGACGCTCGGAGTTGCGCCATGGCCAACTGCCAGTACGGCTGCGAGGTGCTGAAAGGAGAGGTCCGATGTCAGTGTCCGTCACCGGGCTTGCAGTTGGCCCCAGATGGAAGAACCTGTGTGGGTGCGTCCCAGTCTTAATATATCCTCTGGCCTGAAAACAGATGTTGCTGGTAGACTGCTGTCTACCAGTGACTGAGGTAAAACTGAGTGGGTTTTTTTTAGTTTCTAAGTCATCTGAGGAAAAATTTGAACCAATAACTTCTTTGCAAAATCAATGCAGCCTACTTCCACAAATTTTGGAGCTGCAAACTTTCAAACTATCATCTCACAAAGCATCCCTCCCCTACGTCTTCCCCATTCAGCTCCACCAGACTAGAGGTAGCACCAATTAGCAAACACCTGGCGGAACTTTGAGTTTGCTGAGCTTAAACTACTTCTCAGTCCAATATTTGTTGGAAACAACTTAATGGAGAGGGACTGTTGTGATGATGTGCTGAAGTTGGAATGTCAGAAATAGCAAGAGCTTCTTAAAGAGACAAAGGCCCAATTTCAAGGTGTTAAATTGCAACACCAAGTTTCTTTTAAGTCATTTTTGATATATACAGCATTTTTATAACAACTGAAGATAACATAGTCACTTGACTGCTATAAAATGGCACTATTTGCTCGGAAAATACATAATTTACCTAATGCTCTACGAACAGAACATTCATCTCTACTTTTTGTGTAAATAATCATCAGTTTCTCTGTAAATAGCTGCCCATATCATGAAACTGCATTTGAGAAAACTATTTTAACACATTATGATATTAGAGTTTGAAGTCCACTTCAGTCTTGGTCTCTATCAGACTAGCCTTGATCTTCAGCCTCAGAGAACACAATCTGAATTCACACTAAATGAAGGTGATACAAGAGTTGTCCATTGAACCTAAAATGACTTCTGACAACTTTGTAACAGAACTTGCCTTAAATTTCTTAACAATCTCTTTTGAAAGCAAAGCAGTCAAGGTGGAAATATCTAAAATATTTTCTGTTAATTTTTCTTCCCCTTGTCAAGAATACTATAAATCTATCACTGCTCCTGCCCACAGGAGTAAGAGGACTCCACTCCTCTTACAGTCTGTCTATTTCACAGCAGAAAGAAACCAGTCCTCCATTCATTACAGATATTTTTTGGCACTGCAGCTTAGATGGGTAACTAAACAGATAAGATGTGTGGAGGGTGGGCTGGAAGGTTAAAGCAGTTAACCTGTGTCAGTATTGATACCTTGGTTGCTACAGTGTGTTCCTTTAATATTGCCTTTTACTGCTGGTTAGATATTGTGTGGGCGGGTTTCTCAGGCAGACATCAATTTTGGAAGAATGACAGAGGGAAAGAGAGTCTGGAGCTCTAAGAAGGTGAAGTGTGGCTTTACATTAGTTGGGTCTTTTTTTAGGGTGATTTTTGCCATCTGTCTATGGACTGCAGATAAAAAATAGCCTACTGGCTAACTCTGGGATATTGATAGAAATGTTATTAATGTACAGTGTAATAGAGAAATACATTCAAATTCGAAGCACTTTGGGGTCATTTCTATATAACCATAGAATACAGGATCGTCCATAGGTGTAGACTATAGACAATCAATGATAAATAACTGCACTCAATACAAGTTTTTTCAGATGTCATTATTTTGTGAAGCACTGGAAGAATACCAAAATTGTCACCAAGTTTGTTAAGATGTTCACACACAAGCCAGAAACAAATATCACCCAAAGCTTCAATGAACTGGAATTTCCTGAACACCAATAATTCCCTCAATATTAAATTTAAATATTTCTGCAAGATGGCAGACTGGTGACCAAGAACTCTGATTTTAAAATCGATGGCTTCAAGTCTTACATGCAGCTGCCCACATTGTCAAGTTACAAAAACATCTGGAGAAGAATATTATGGCCAGATAAGATAATGATAGTGTTATTTCACAATGAGAAGATGTATGTGGGAATGAGTAAAGTTGATTCTTTCCCCATTGTGATGGAGGAAGCAGCACCTTGTGGGGTAAAACCTGGACTTAACTGGTCCAGGACCTAACATTGAAACTTTTTGTGAGGACAAAGCAAGCTTATAGGAACCTTTTGGGATCCTCTTCCCAAAATTCCAATATCAACTTCATTGGAAATCTGTGGATCGTGGTTAAAACTGGGTTGATGTTAGAAAACCAACCAGTTCTCATGATGGTAGAAAACCAACCAGTAAACTAGCCAGATATTAGCTGGGTTGTGTGGACATATTTTTTGAGGAAATTCAGACTAAATTCAAACTAACACAGTCATCATTGCCTTTGAATTAACCAGAGATATTTCACCATGTTTAAAAAATTGTTTAAATAAATAAATTGCTCAGCTGAGATGTGCACCAAATGAGTACATTTTGTTTGGCGGCGGGTTGTACTCTCTAAATATTAATGCCGACATTTCTGCTAAGGTGAGCAAAAGCCCTATTTGAAATAAGGCTTTAAATAATGAAATAAGGCATTGCGCTATGCACAAAGCAGAAAATGCTTTGTTCATAAATGATTGTTAAGCAGAGAAGGTGAAGCAATCTGCTGCTTTGAATAACAGTGGTTTGTCATAGATATAATTTCTGTCCTTTAGTATCAAAGCTTTGCATTGCCTGATTTTATTATAGCCAGACATTATATTGTTTCTAAATTGACATATGAAAAAGTTTCAGAGGAGGTGTGAACTATTTGGCTTAATTTGTTCGAATATCTTCTTTATTTCTAATAACCTGAAGGTCTTTTTTTCTCCTGTAGATGTGGATGAATGTGCAGCAGGGATAGCAGTGTGTCCCAGGTTCAGGAAATGTATTAACACCTTTGGAAGCTACATCTGCAAATGCCACGAAGGGTTTGACCTTCAATACATCAATGGGAAATACCAGTGCATAGGTGAGGTCACAGTACTACAGAGTCAAAGTAATTTACCAATATTTTTATGTACACACAAACCAAATGAACAATTGTTTATTAACTGGTGTGGACATTTCATTATCATGAAATCTATTTTTTAAAGTTTGTTAGTAAGTTTTTATACCAACCAAGGGCAGACGTTTTCAAAATTTTTACTACCTGAAGAAGATCTAGAAGTGACTGAATAACTTCCCTTCCTGTCCACCTGATTGTGCCTCTGTTAAAAATTGACATGAACACATGAAAATTCTTGTTTGTTTTTGTAAATTTGCCATGACCAGTTATTGATTACATATTCTGGGCAGTATAGGGACATACTTTTCAGTAGGGTCAGGTTTTTGTATTAAAAGTTCTTGCTAGTTTTATCTAATGTTCCAGTTTTGAACTTCCATTAGTTGTAACCCATAATCATCAAAGCTAACAGAAATGAAGGCTCAATATAGATTTACAATGTTGAGTGTAATGAAACTACATAAGTTTTGCTTTAAAAGGGCTTATGATTTATAGATCAAATGTCTCACTGCTCGGAGGATGCTTGCATGACCTTGCTGTGTCCCTCTATCTCCCAAGTAACCCTCATAACGATTTTTCACAGGCACTCATGAAAACATAGGTGCTTCTGTTAAATAAACTTTGAGTTTCCCCTCATGTGCACATTGAGCAATTACCCTTTCCACTGTTATGTCTGAAGGGTTTCCTCACTCGCGCTCTGTCGCTGAATGTTTTCATGTTTCTATTATCTTTCAGACGTGGATGAGTGCTCTTTAGGCCTAAGCCACTGCAGCAGCTTCGCCACCTGCTACAACACGCCAGGCTCATACAAGTGCAAATGCAGAGACGGCTACAGGGGGATGGGGCACGACTGTATACGTAAGTACTGCCTGGGAACAAAAATGCTGGCACCGATGTTCACCACTGCAGAAGGGCCAGTGGGGCCCCCCATTTTGTTTTGTTTTCTTTGACTTTTTCTTGAAAAAGTTAGGCAAGCAAGAAAGAGGGAGGAATCATCATGAAAGCCAGGAGTTGGTGCTGGAATTCCTTTCTTTGTAATGGTTGTCAGTCAGTGCTCAAATGACTCTGCTTCCCTTATCTCATGTGCACAGAGTAACTCTGTTTCTGTTACGTGACAATTTTAGTCAGCCAAAAGGGGGAGTCATCATCAAATGGAAATTATGTTCCTCTTTTAAATCACTAACATGAAGTTCATTAGCTTGCAGCAGTCCAGTGCAAATGAAGTCATATATTCTTTAATATTTCTTAACCATTGTATGTACTCTGCCAGTGATTTGGAATAATGAGCAAAGAAGATGCCTTTTTCAAACTCGTCACCATGTCACCTAACTAAAGTTTGCAACACATAGAGAAGACAGGGAGCCAATTTGAAAGTTTTCTTTTGCTGAAAGAAAGGAGTAACTCAATAATAAAAAAAATCTACTTATACTCATGTGCAGTTATTATTTTAGAGTGTACATTAAGGGTATATAACCTAAGTTTTACGCCTTTTTCTTTTTCAGTAGAAATTAGGCTTATTTTTCATGATAGAAATTGGTATAAAGGCTGCAAAGAAAGAAACTAAGCACAAAACAACCCCGACACAAGAGAACATAGCTATGTGTGACTGGAAAGTGTGATTTCATGAATCTAAGAGAATGTCAATTTTTCCAGTAAAAATTGACATTCTTATGTTTTCTTCAAAATGTTTTCTAAGTAGAAAGCATTTCTTCTTAGAAAAAAAATGTTTTCTAGGAGCATTTGCTGGGAGAATTAAGTATGTAATGGCAAGACTTGTATGGCAGCCTTCAGGCAGACACTAATTCTGAACTGAAATTCAATTGAATTTATGCTGAAAACAAAACTTTTTTTTTTGTCTGTAGTTGGACAAAAAAAAATCCAACTACAGAGATTTTCTTTGTCAAAATATTTATCTATTCTCTGTTTAAACTGCTTTTACAAAAAACACATCAATCTCCATATAAAGTAATGGTGACTCAAATTAGAAATGCAAGCTTCTCTATGTTCTTTGTGTGAATAAATTATATTTTAATGTTACTTCTCTGATTTGAAAATAATTAACAGATGGACTGTGATTTAGTATATTTAAAATTTTTGCATTTTTGACAAAAATATGATACAATTTGGCTTTTGAAAATTAATCTTGGAAACAATTGACTTTTGTTTTTCGAAAACTTGGTTATGTGTTTACCTGAGAGTTAACTCTCCTCTGCAACTGCAAACTTCTGCTTCAGTCAGACATGAGGGAACCAGGTTGTTTCAGTCTGCTTATATTTAGTTAATAGATATCACTGAGAAGTCTCAGAGGATGAAATAAAGCTCTCACTGCAAAAGCCAGGCTAATCACTGCAGTTAGTCTGCAATTCTGTGCCTCATTAACTCCTAAGTGCTCATCTTTCAGCCCTCCATCTGCATTCTCTTATCATTGCAGCCATTCCAAAGGTGGTTATTGACCCCCCGAGACCAGGCAAACTGCCTCCCAATCATCACAACCACATCCCAGACTTGGATCACAAAAGGATTACCACAGTCCGCCCACCAGTAACTCCAAAGAAAACCTTCCCCGTTGTTCCAAAATCACCACTCACAACTACAACTGAAGCCCCGCCGGCCCCCAGGACAATCACCCCACTTCCACGAAAACCGGCAGTTCCCACTCGAAAGCCCTTCATCCCTACTCGAAAGCCATCAATACCCACACGCAAACCCTACATCCCTCCAAGGGTTGTGGCTCCCACAGGAAAACCCCCACTCGTAACCCCTCCACCAGACAACACCATTCAGAGGGAGGTAACCAAACAAAGAGGAGATGTGCACAGTAAGAACCAACATCTTATTTTATTTTGACAATTACATGAGCAAGTGTGTTTACATTGATAATCGTTATCAGCATTTGAGGCCGCCTTTTGGTGCAGAGTGGGAAGTTTGCATTAAACATCTACATTATTTATTTTTTTTTTTTCTGAGATCAGCTATTGTGTCTTTGACAAATAACTAAACCAGTGATGCTGAACGCAACAGAAAAGCTGCAGGCTATTAAACAAAAGCAATGACGCAAAACACTCAATAAAACAAAGTGACACTCCAGAGCTGCTTAGATTACGACACACAAGCTTGTATGTGACGCATGCCACCTGCCAAAGGTTAGGCTGCACTTATCTGTGTATTTGAATGTAAAGTTCTATTACAAATGGCTACTCATGAGCCTTTATTTCACAAAGGACCGAAAGATTTTTTTTAAAGTTGTTTTTTCTTTTTTCTTTTTTGGTCATGATGCAGTTTTTGTTCTTGGGGTGTAATACTGAACTACATCATTGGCAGACAGTTTGAATAAAACACAAACTCTCCTATATTAGCTATAGAAAGAAGTCTCAGGTATGACATTTATTTATAAAACTAACCTTCCTTGCTTTGTAAAACATATCTAAGATAAAAACATATCTATGACGATGGTGGTGATGGTACAGTTGTTTGCTTAAATATTTTTCTATCAATCAATTCAAAGCAGTCTTTATCTTTATGCTGCCAAATTACATCAATGTGAGAAGATTTTCAATTATTTAATTTAACTGGTACTTTGAGGACATTTGGGATGTTGATATGGCCCAAAATGTAAATGAGTTTAACACCCATGGTCTAACCCATTGAAAGCAAATTGTGTGAAATGTTTATCACATAACAAACCACGTTTTATCATTGTTTTTGATGTGTGAAGTCTAAAGAAACAAACCAAATCAAAGGTACAAAAAATATACTAAATAGTGTTGAGTTTGATTTATCATTTCTAAGTGGAAGAAGAGGCAAAGAACAGTCCTCAAAAGCAGTGATTACAGGGTGTTTGTGAAGGTTTCACCTTTTCTTACAAATGTTGCATAATTTATTTTATACTTCATAATCTACACATAATGTTTAATATGTATAAATATTTTTATTTGACTACAAATATTGTAGAATGTCATAGAAAGAGAAATATTAATTACTACTATTTTAATATGTTTTCAAAGGACCTGGTTTGTAATTTAAACACAGTTGAGGTAACTGCACAGGTGTAATTGCACAGCTGAGGTAACATTTTCATCTTAAAATTATATTATTCCTGGCTTATCTATGTACCACACTGTGGTTGCAGTACAACATGAATCATTGACACTTATTTCATTAAAAGTACATTGACCTTCTTTGTTTTTACTTGACATTTGTAATTAAAATAATTGAACTAAGTAGTTTTAAATGACACAGAAAGAGGTTGAAATCTAATCTCATTCTAAAAATGTCAAAAATAAAAGCAGCATTTATCTTCACCTTTCAAATGTATAAGTAGATGGAAATTGCATCATTTTAGAATGGGTCCTGCTATAAACTGTAGTTCTCCAAAAACATAGATTAAGTAAAAGCATTCATCCTCCTAACATATTAATGAAGGAAAGTCATTGGAAGTCACGTTTGCCACAAGGAGTACACAGAAGTTGCACAAAAATTAGACATCTCATTAGACCTCATAGCATACGACCTTCTTGAAGGACTGTACAAGAGCATCTTATAGGGACGATATTACATATTTTCTTTGCACATTGTGCCATTTTGTAGCAAAATCAAGTCACTATGTTATATGATTTTCTATATACATGATATGCTATATATACATGATATTAT
>CAEFZX010024351.1:0-10826 GCA_903066825.1 Alfaro cultratus
CATCTTACTGGTTTCCAGTTGGTATCTTACTAGTTTCCAGTTGGTATCTTACTGGTTTAATCTTACTGGTTTCCAGTTGGTATCTTACTGGTTTCCAGTTGGTATCTTACTAGTTTCCAGTTGGTATCTTACTGGTTTCCAGTTGGTATCTTACTGGTTTCCGGTTGGTATCTTACTGGTTTCATCTTACTGGTTTCCAGTTAGTATCTTACTGGTTTCCAGTTGGTATCTTACTGGTTTCCAGTTGGTATCTTACTGGTTTCCAGTTGGTATCTTACTGGTTTCCAGTTGGTATCTTACTGGTTTCATCTTACTGGTTTCCAGTTGGTATCTTATTCGTTTCATTTTACTGGTTTCCAGTCTCCAGGGTCTCCTCCATGCTGGGCTGGACTTTAGAGAAGTCTGAATTAATTAATTGAATTAATTGAAAATGAACAAAATTAGCGACATTTTCAATTCAAAACCCTTTTGCTGCCAACTTACTGAACAGCAAAGATATTTATAGATTATAATCAGATATTAATCGTCAAGTTTTTAACCATCAGATTGAAGCAAAGTTCATCTTTCCAGAGTTTTTCTGATCATTCATGCTGCTTCTTTAGACATGTGTATTGTGGACCCTGACAGTAGCATTGGCTGCTACATGTTAACATTGAGATGCTATTTTAGGCTAGCATAGCTTCGCTGATAAGCTAACTGCTTTTAGTGCAACTTGAACTCAACAATAGTCTTTTCCAGCGTCCAATCAGATCCTTAGAAGCAGAAATTAAAGCTACCAGTTCCTTCGCCACTGGTAGCAGATGGGGTTTGCACGTCAGATTTACGGCGTACCAGAAACAAAATACAAAGGTTCCGGTTCAGGAATTTCATATGTTTAAAAAAAAGAAAGGTAAAAATGCAACTGATTGCATTGAAATTTTTGTAATTGATGAATAAAAATGAAAGCGTTAAAGTCCCGGCCCTAATATTTCCCCAGTTTCCAGACTGGTTCGTTAAATTGCTGCAATCTGATTCCTCCCAGAACCAGCAGCAGTTCTGGTTCTGATGGACCACCGGGGGATCTTTGGGCTCCAGAACCGTCTTTTTAGAGTTTTTACAGAAGCAGCCCTCCATCCGGTCCCCAGCTGTTCTCAGATCAGGCCCATCAGAACCGGGTCTGCATCTGAAGACACCCTGACAGCTGGTGAAGTGCCTGTGCCCCGAGGCTGCTGGGTAATGTAGTGATGCAGCAGAGAGAAGTTTTGGCGATGAGACAGTTGGAGCGCAGCAGCATTAAAACGTCCATCAGCAGCAGCGTTGTGGGAGGACACTTTGACTGTTTGGGGAAATTACATCTCGCTGTCACAGCGGCCATTTGTCTCCTCACCGAGCTGAAAGCCTTCCTCCGCGCCTCGGCGGCTCCCGTCTCCCACCTGTCAGCTGGACGCAGGCCGGCGACCGTCACAATTCCTGACGGGCCGCGTTCCGGCTGGCAGTCGCCTCGTTATTCCCCTTCACAAAGACTGGTACCGACCCGGCCCAAAATAACCCGAGACAAAACAGACGCAGAGGAGCAGGGGGCTTCAAAAGAAGCTGCAACTATTACAGAGACAGAAACTGTGGTGACGGTCAGTAACCAGTCAGAAACCAGTCAAAAACCAGTCAGGAATCAGTATCAACAGCAGAGAGAAACTTTCCTTAAATCATGAGGAGCTGGAGCAGAACCCAAACGGCCGGCGCTCCCCGCCTGCTGGCGCTCTGGGTGAGTTGCCAATATCAGAAACCGCCATTGCAAACTGATCCGAAGCCCCTGGTTCTGTAGGAAGGCCGGGTGGGTCGGGATGATGAGCAGTGATGGAGGGCGGTTCTGACCGACCCGGTTTCTGTAACCGGTTGACCGAGCTGGGGGTTTCTATGGCAACAGACTAGCGACCCGGTTCCGGTTTTTGTTCTGTGTCAGTTTGGAGCAGAACGCGACGAGGGCCAGTCCTGCTGAAACCAGTTCTGACCACCACATCCTGTGACGACTGTGTACTGCGACCGCAGGGGGCGCTGTTGCATTTTAGCTATGCTAAAACATTAGCTATGGAAACAAACGCCAAAGGAAAAGAAAAAAGAAAAAGTAAAATGTGACACTAATATCACTCTTACAGTGAGCTCATGTTTTACAGTGAACTCTCTTCCGCTCAGTTTCATGTTTTTTATTTAATTTTTTTATTAAACATTTTGAACAATTGTACAAGATCACGTGACATGTACATACATGAAGACTTACAGGCTTAAGGCACACATATCATTATAAGTCAGCAATAAAAAAAAATAAATAAATAAATAAAATTTGTCAGACATCAAACAGAGGGAAAGCAGAACGACAAAAACAAACAGAAAAAGACAAAGGGGCATTAGTGCTCAAATAAAGTCAGGTCGTTATAGGCGTCCAAAAGCTGTGGTCCCTGCTTGTTTTTCATCAGTTTAAGGTTCTGAAGTGATTGTCCATTAGAAGGTTTTTAAAGGCTGAAAAGTCCGGTTTTCTATTTCCCCATTTACAGGAGTGGATGAAGAATTTGGCGAGGATCAGCAGGTTGTTAAGAACAAGATCGGTTCTTCTGTCTCTGTGGGTGGTTCCAAATATTATATCTTCTCTTTTCAAGGGATGATGAAGGGAAAGTTTTGTTGAGATCCAGTCCTGAAAGTTTCTCCAAAATGTTCTGTAGTTTCAATGTCGTTGTCACAAAAGGTCCAGCTGTTAGTGTCAAAGTTGAATCTTTGTGGTAATAGTTCCCTGGATGGAAAAATGAATTTGAAATGAACCTCTTTAGCTTTAGGACTCAGAGGGTATTTAAGGTCAGCAGTTCTCCACTTATTAACCTCTGAATCAGAAAACAAATTTAAAATGGAGTTTTTATTTGGTCGGACAGGAAATATAAGATTAGTTAAATGCTGACGCATCTGTTTATTAGAATCACGTTTGTCCAAAAGATTTACTCCACACAGTTGAAGGTTAGCTGATTGAATATTTATATTTTAACCAGATATTTGACTGCAGTGGGGTCAGAGTTCAATACTGTGTTAAACTGAGTGCGTGAGCAGTTCAAATTATACAGTAAGCAGAATTTGTCATAAGACAACCAATCTCCACTGTCATTAATAAAATGTCTTATGGACCAAATACCTTTTTCCATCCAGTGATCCAAATACAGAGACTTATTTCTGCGTAACACATATCTGTTGTTCCAGATGGGAGTCTGGTGAGGAGGAAAGTTGTTCGTGTTCATAAGTTTCCAACACAACAAAACCTGCTGGTGAAAGGAAGATGACTTAACAGGAAGTCTGTTGACATCAGAGTCACATCTAAGAACAAAATCTATACATCCAAGTTTTTTAAACAAACCTTTGGGGAGACAAAACCAGATACTATTTCCATTCATTAAAAAAGATTTCAACCAATTTACCTTTAAGACCCATTTAAACACTCAACTTCAATAGCTTGTAAACCTCCATCTTTAAAGTCTTTAACCATATTTGCTTTCTGTAAGGAGTGGACTCGATTTTTCCAGATGAAATTAAAGTTCATCTGATTTATAGCTTTAATATATTTGTTAGGTTTGGCCATAGAATAAGCTGGATATATGCACCGGGACAGCGACTCCATTTTGGTTAAATAGATTCTCCCAAACAGGGTCAGATCTCTTTGGAGCATCTATTTAACTGAGTTTTGCAATTCTGTATTTTATTCTCTATGTTAACAGTTTCACTGAGTTTAACATCTTTCGTTATTAAAATTCCAAGATATTAATTTAATGGGGATACTATAAGCTTCTGTCAGATCAGAGCCATGAATCGCCATCAGTTCACACTTCTGCAGGTTTAATCCTGACGCTTTGGAGAAACTATTAATTAACTCAAGTCCTTTAGGGGTTTGACTAGACTCTTCAAAAAACTGTGGTGTCATCAGCTAGTTGACTGATTATAATTTGGTCATCCAAAACTTTCAATTTGGGTATATTTGGTAAATGGACTGAACTTATATAGAGCTTTTCCAGTCATTTTGACCACCCAAAGCTCTTTACACTAGAGTCACATTCACCCATTCGCACTCACAAACACACACACATTTATACACCGATACGCAGATCGGTAGGCAATTTGGGGTTAAGTGCCTTGCCCAGAGGCACATCGACATGTGGCAGGAGGAAGCTGGAATCGAACCTACAACCTTCCGATTACAAGACGACTACTCTACCATACAGCCACAGTGTGTGTTTTAACTGAGGATTTAATGGGGATACTATAAGCTTCTGTCAGATCAGAGCCATGAATCGCCATCAGTTCACACTTCTGCAGGTTTAATCCTGAAACTCATAAAAATTTGAGTTTTTTATGAAAATACTCACCACTTCAACAGCCAAGATGAAGAGAAACGGGGAAATATTGCAGCCCTGTTTTACTCCCGTATTAATGGAGAAACGTGGAGACGTACCGTGTGGCAGTGCAACTGAACTTGTTATAAAAGCTCTTTATTATTCTACAGAAGTTTGGTCCAAATCCGAACATGTGTAAAACTTTGAAAAGAAACTGATGCTCCAACATATCAAAGGCTTTGTAGAAGGAAAAGGATGAAGCCTTTATCCTCAATCAGGTCACTGAACTCAAGTAAATCCTGCACCAGTCTGATGTTATCATGTATAGATCTTTTGGACATAAAACCTGTCTGTGTTTCAGAAATAACATCCTTAAGACCAGCCTTTAATCTATTTGTATAGATATACGTCAATAGTTTATAGTCACAGTTTAGAAGGTGATGGACGGTAGTTGTCCAGAACCTTGTTGTCTCTTCCTGGTTTAGGTATAAGGGTGATAACCCCCTGGTTCATACTGGGAGGAAGTGAATTATTACACAAGATCTCTTTAAAAACCTGGAATATCAATTCTCTGAGATAATCCCAGAAGTGTCTATAGAAATTGGCAGTGAGACCATCAGGGGATTTATCCAGTTTCAAGCACATGATGGCGCCGTCTAGTTCATCAATATTAATATCTTTGTTGCAGTTTATCTTGAAATCCTCAGAAATTTGAGGGACGAAGTCTTTGACTAGCAAAAGGTCGCTGGGGGTCGAAAAAGTGCAATAAAGGTTTTGATAAAAGTTGCTAATTTCTTTTGCAATTACAATTTGGTCTGTACATTCATTGTTGTTAATAATAAGGGATTGAATGTGTTTTTTAACTTGCTTCCTCTTTTCCAGTCTGTAGAAATATGAACTGTTTTTCTCTCCTTCCTCAATCCACTTGGCTCTGGATCTGACAAAAGCTCCTCTGGCCTTTCTGTCATAGATGTTGTCTAATTTAGCTTGTAGGGTCAGGAGGTTATTTAACTCTATGACTAACCTTACTTCTTCCAGGTCATTGTTTCTTTTTAGGCTTTTGCTGAACGAGATAGAGTAAGCCCGTATCTTATATTTTAGGTATTCCCATTTTTTGGTGTAAGTTATTATTGAATCGTCTAAGGCAGGTGTCCCCAAAGTGGGTCCTGGAGGTCCGGTTGCATCCTGCACGGTTTAGTTCTCCCTCTGCAGGTCAATGTTCATCTTAGACCTTCTGATGATCCATCATTGGATCCAGGTGCGTTAAACCAGGGATGCAGGATGCAACCGGCCCTCCAGGACCCACTTTGGGGACCCCTGGTCTAACAGAATCTTTTTCAGTTTCAAGTTTTTCTGCAGTTCCTGTTTCTTTTCATCCTTCGTTTGTTTCATAATTAATGTTTTTATCTTAGTTAAAATGCAACAGCGCCACCTGTGGTCATAGAATGTGGTGCAACAGCTGTTCTAGTGCAGCTAAAGTCCTGATCCGGTTCTCACCCGGTATGGCTGATGAAGAGTTGCTCATCCTCCTCCTAAGACAAACACATGGTCATCCTCCATCCGGGTCAGAGCTGCCGGTTCTGGTTCTGCAGTTTACGGGTCAGAACCAGAACCAGAACATGTAGCTTCAGAGAAAACCCAGCAGATGTGAAACACGACTCCGCTCCAAATTTAGTTTCCGTTTCCATGGCGACCACACCCAGATGCCCCCCCCCATCATCTTCATCATCACCCTGAAGCGGAGCGATGATGAAGATCAATAAGCTATAATCAGAATTTATGTCCAGAACATTTTGATTGATTATCAATCTGTTAAAAGCTTTGGTTGTGATATTTAATGATTAATTAAATATAATAGAAAACAGGAGGAATTTAAAATAAACTAGTAGCTTTAGTATAAAATACATTTTTAAAAATAAAATAAATCCAAGTCTGCAAACTAAAATGCATAATAAATAATTTATTTAAAGACTTCCTTCAAATACAAACTGACAAACAGAATCTTATGATTTACTGGATCTTTCAAATATAAATTTAAAATAAATACATGTAAAATGTATTTCATTAATATTTTACTTTTTAATTTTTCTCCTTTATAAAATGTTTTAGATTTGCTAACAGGAAGTGAACCAAAGACTTCATTCGATTCTTTCAAACTAAAAATAGGAAAAAATTTTCTCTGAGAGAAATGAAAGCTGCAAAGTTTATTCTGAAGTTATGAAATGATTTTTATCGTTTCCAGCTCAGATTTCAGTCCAGCAGTTTGAATCCAGAAAACGTCGAGGTTAACCTGCAAGAAAAGAAAAAACTCAGAGGAAGAGGAGGAGGAGGAGGAAGAGGAGGATGGTTTCTGTCCGTTTAATCAAACTGAAGTTCTGGAGAATTTCCGGTCCAAAAACCTTCAGGTGAAGGTTCTTCTCCGGTCCGACCTGGTTCTGATCAACTCCCTGCTGGGCTTTTCTGGACTTTACACATTTAATTTATATGGTGGAACTGGGTCAGTGAAACCGGGATGGTTGTCGGTTCTGTTTCCAGGGAGTTTCTGCTCACTGGCTGAGGCAGCAGACACAGACCGGGCCAGCAGAACCGGGCCAGCACTAACGGGGTCAGACAGTAATAAAGTCACGCTCTGCTGAATCTGACTTTTAATTGAAACGTCTCCTGTCCTGCTGGAGCGGAAGGCTTCCAGGACCGCCCCACTGGGACCAGAACCTGGGCCATACCGGGACCAGCTGCAGTTCTGCTGGGAGGTCAGCAGCAGAAGGAACCAGCAGCAAGTTTATTACAACATGATGATGATGGTGATGATGAACATGACGAGTTTATTAAACCTGACTGCGTATTTCTATATCCGGTTTCATCGTGTTGAATTCAGTGGATGAAATGGTTTAATGGTTCTGGTCCTCCTAGTTCCGGTTCTGGTGCTGATCCATCTGGAGGCAGAAACTGGGAGGAAATCTTCCTCATGGGAGGATGAGGCGTTTCCACGGCGACGGCAGCATCCCTCGGGCTCGGCGATTACCCTGCAATGCAATTAGCCCCCCTTCCTCTGCCGGAATTAGAAAGCAAATGCAATAAAGAGTAAAACACGGAGAAGACGACATGGTTCTGGTTCTGGAGACGCTGCAATCCGGTCCTCGGCAGGTTCTGGTTCCATCTGAACAGAACCACAGAGCGGTGGATGAAGTTCATGCTGGAATCTGGTAATAATAATCCCATGAAGTGTTTTCAGCTTTCTTGGTGTTTTCTGGGTTTTTTAGCCGTTTCTGCTGATGATCCATTCTGATGGATTCTGGGAGATTCTCTCTCTCTCTCTCTCTCTCCTGTTTTCTCACCCTTTGGGTCCAATTGCCCCTAAAAGCTGAAACTGGTCTGCTGCAATCTACCCAACTCAGCACTTTGAAGCAGCTTCCCTAAACGTTCCTGGAGGATTGGTGGGAAAATGAGCCGCCGTTTCTGCAGCTGCATTAAAACGTTCCAAACCGGGTCCAGCAGACGCTCATCGGCCCGTTAACTCTCAGAACCACCGACAAACTCCAACAAACTGCATTCCTCTTTGTACTGTGAGGCTCAGTGAGCCCCATGTTTCCATGAGTGAGATTAGTCACATGTTCAAAGCTATGCAAACTATGCTAAAAGTTTTTAGCATAGTGTTAAAATGCAACAGCGCCCCCTAGGGCCATAGAACATGGTGCATCACTGCATCTCACCTGGAGGAGGAGGCATACTTTAAATGCAACAGCGCCCCCTAGGGCCATAGAACATGGTGCATCACTGCATCTCACCTGGAGGAGGAGGCATACTTTACCTGCACAGTAAAAACTGCTGGGTTAAAAATAACCCAATTCGTAACCCAGTGCTGGGTCATATGTGGACCGACTCAACGCTGGGGTGTTTTAACTCAACTGGGTTGGGTTGGTGGTTTGACCCAACACACTGGGTTACGCCAACTAACCACAGGTTGCGTTAAATTGACCCAAAATTGGGTTGAAACTCATGACCCAACACAAGTGTTATTATACCACTATATTTGGGTAAAAAAAAAAAAAAAGATTTATTTCGAATTTCACTATATAAAAATAGGATTAAAAACAATCTCAATTTAAAGCTTCTTTTATTTCCATGTGATACATTTATAGAGCCGGCAGAATTCATTTACAAAAGTTACGAAACATAAATAAGTTGTTTCAAAAGTATATAATTAAATCACTTCAACTCATTATTTGGCTACAATTCCAGAAGTATCTGTTACTACACATTAGAAAACATTTCATATAAAAAGTCTGTTTTAAAGCAAACTACAAGTAAAAATTTGAGCCATTAAACAAGGCGTATTTTTATCGACATACGGGTTCTATGTTGTCACATTTTGCAGATTCGCCACCAGGGTTGCCCCAACCTGATGGAGAGAGAAGACAGAAAAACAGGCCATTAATGATGCACTTATTTAAACAGTAAACTATTTGAGCATGATTCAGAGATGAAGGTTGACTTACAGACTTGACATCAATGAAACCATCTGAACTTCCAGGTTGGGTCTGAAACTCTTCTCCCAAATGTGTAAGGCGGAGCAGGGAGGAGTACCGGCAGCAGCTTCAGGGCTACATCCTCTTGTCTGTCTGGCAAACATAAGCTTGTGTTACAATGTTACAGTAACTAAAAAGCATGAAACCAATTTAGAAACTATTTCTTCTGAGCTTCAATACCTTGAGGGAACAAACTCATGTTCTTGGCCATACAGAAGGTCTTCATTGAGAACAAGGAGTTTGGGTTTCGCTTTATTCTCCTGAAGATCCTGGATGTAAAATTACAAAATTTATCAGAAAAGACAAAAACACAAATCAAACTTTAAGAATGACTGAATTCAACCTTATAGCCGTCTCCACTGCAAATAACTTGTAATTAACTAGCAATGTCAAGAGCTCAGAGTAATTTTTATGGTCCTAGAAATAAATAAAGCACTCAATAAAATAAAAATGACACATATTAAATTTACAAGTAAAACTTAACTTAAACACTAACTTAGTGCAGAATAACTTTCAGCACCAACTTTAAATAAATGTATTTGTAATTAATAGTAACAATAATAATAAAATTAGCAAACATTAACATTAGATATTGTCTGTCTGAATTATTTTTGCTATTATCTCGTTGCCGAAAATCAGCGGGAGTTTGAAAGCACTGTGCCGGGAGACGGTCGTTCTCTCTCGGCTTTAACGAGCCTTAACGAGCCTTAACGAGCTTTAACGAGCCTTAACGAGCCTTAACGAGCTTTAACGAGCCTTAACGAGCTTTAACGAGCCTTAACGAGCCTTAACGAGCCGCTCCACCCAGGCAACTGACAGGGCGGGCGAGACGAACCAGCGGCAGCAGTGGATAAGTCCGAACACGTTTGTAATTAAGCCATATATAATTAAGCTCATAATTCAGATTTACACAACTAATTTATCGCCTAATAACGTTGTAAAAGTCATTTTATTTTCCAAAAAACATAAAATACCTCCTTTATTAATAGCTCTGCTCTCTCCTCCGCCATTACTGTTGGTGTTCGAACACGTCGCTTCAGCCCGCTGAGGATGCGCGCGCATATGCACCCTGCTAGTGAACTAAGCCCGCGAAAATCGTTTAAGACAGTCAACTATCTTAAACAATTGAATTTAATTTACTTGACAAATTGTGCCCTACTCCTTCCCCTTCATCTTTTTTTTATTTTTTCACCGGCCGTGTTATAGCAACACCAAAGCTCTTTGTCAGAGCAACCTACCGTAATAAACATTTTAAATAACCATAAAAATATATCAAACATGTTCTAAATAAATTCTATTTATTAATAAAATCCTATTCACGTTGAAACTTTATTTTCTTTTTACTTGCCATGTCTTATTTCAAAGTAGAGGAGCAGTCCAGTCTTATTGAAAATAGAGGCTTGTGAAGAGGGGCGTGGCTTCTTCCAAGTTTGGTCTTTAACCCAACCACTGGGTAAATCTACCCAACAGAAATATTCAAGCTGTAGAGTTCCGGTAAATTTCTGACCAAACTCTTGAGTTATGAATTTTGACAAAATATTTGGTCAAACTAACCCAACCTATGACCCAACAGCTTCTACCCAGAAATTGGGTTATGAAAATGACCCAGCATTTTTTTACTGTGTGCTGTGCTCAGGAGCTGCGCTCTGATTGGCTCATCATGCAGGAAGACAGGGCCGGACTTATGAGGATGTGGGCCCCTGGGCTTGAGACAATGAGCCAATGTGCTGTCCCCACTTAATCATGGTTATGCAGTTGCGCATAACACGCACACACATCCAACATATATATATGTGTATGTATGTATATATATATATATATATATATATATATACAGTATATATATATATATAATTACTGGCAAGGCAGTGCTCAAGGACAGCACAGAGGCCCTCCTCCTGGCCGCCCAGGAACAGGCCCTAAACACCAGAGCAATTGAGGCCCAGATCTACCACACCAG
>CAEFZX010024355.1:0-37629 GCA_903066825.1 Alfaro cultratus
ACTTTTATAGACATTTATTATATTATATATATATATATATATATATATATATATATATATATATATATATATATATATATATATATATATATAATTTCATACTCGTCCTGGAAAACAATTACACCAAATTTCATACTTTTTCAGACTGCATAGGAACCCTGTAATCTGGCGCATTTCACAACAAGGCACTCCTCAAAGGATGTGTTACACCTGCTGCTGGCAATGCTCCGATATAATTATTATATTTGCAGAATGCTGAAATTAACATAATCTTTCCATTGTGTACTCCCCAACTCACTTGCTCTACAACGTTGGAGCTCTGCTCCCATTCAGTGTTTTCCCGCTCTTGTTATGTGGCAGTGAAAGAAATGTGAATGTCAAGGAACAGCTAATCCGCAAGTCAAAGAGGAGAGGAGTGAACTCTTTACAGGAGAGACGCGCCGCCCCGTGTTTTCACAGCCCAAACTAATTGCACCCCGTTTTGCCAGAAGAGCACTGATTTAGCACTTGGAGCAAATTAAAATGAATAAACACAATTAGTAGTGAGTGCAAAGGCACCTTTTCATGGTGCACATTTCTCTCGTTCCCTTTGCTATGACAGTCACTTCTGCACGGCTATTATTAACTCTGCTGTTGTGTCAATTACAATGTGACTAATTGCAAGGCACTTGATGCCACCAAAATGCTGTTAATTTGCCAGAGAGTAAAATAAACACAACACAAGGTTGTAAAATCAATCACAAAAAGCCATAACGAAAAATTCTATTAATAATTTGATACCGGCAAGTCTATAATCTATAAATTAAAATACAGGATTAGAGAATTTATGAATGAAGCAAACATATAAATTATGTCCTTTTTTTTTATTATTATTTTTTGTTATTGCATTGTAAAATCAAACATTGTTAATTCAAGAATATCATCATATAAAAAAAAATTAAATGAGCAGAGAATTTAAAAATGGAAATAGAAATCTCACCTAGGTTTCTAAAGTGTAATGAAAACATATCCATGGAAAACAGTCCAACTTTTAGTCTAATGAACAAAAAGTTTTAAAAGTTGTAAACTGATCCACTCTCCCGTTCTCTTTCACCATTCATTGCCACTCAGATGTACTTCAATTAGTGATTTCTGCAAACAAAATAAACATACCATTAGCTAAACAAACATACGCCCTTCCATGACAGTGCTGCAACAGACATGTTGGTCATGAATGACTGAAGCCTATCCATGGCATTTCCAATGCCTTATGTCCATCTTTCCAGGTTATTTGACAGTGATCAGGGGTGATAAATTGTTTAATTAAAGCCATATTAAGAGTCCAGAGCATATTTCAAGCGCAGCCTCTCGGTTTAGGTGTTGTCCAATTACTCTGAAGGACAAGACTCCTCTCCACTGCTGACAATCAACATGTGACTCGCATCACAAGACAAATGGGTTTATTTATGCACGGTAGCAGGACTGATTGTATTCCCCAATGTAAGACGGATGAGTGGGAGTTAGAAAAATAAGAGACAAACCTGAACTTGCATAAGCTCAGGAAATGCACCAAATGTGTCAGAGTATATATTGTTTACAAAAGAAGAGCAAAACTGTTTGTAGTGAGCGCTGCACAGAAGGTTTTCAAAGGGGTGGCATACCAAATCCTTTACTGTTGCCATGTTAGCAGTGTAGGAGAGTTGACACCAGAAATAAGTGATGGACATTCAAAAGTGTCGTTAGCATGCACATAAATATATATAACGTAGCTTAAAGTGTGTTCTCTCCTTTCCTTAAGTGGTATTCATAAAAATATAATTAACACAAGCCTATCTGGCCTTGGAAGACAGGGGTGGCGAATTGCCCAACCTTTACCCCCCCTTACTGGTGCCACTGCTCTTAGTGTTAGTACCTGCATATTTACCCTCAGGAAGGGCTATTGCTAATGGTTCTACTAAAAAAAGATTACTGCAATTTGCTTAGGTTACTACCATAAAAATGAAGAAGAAAAGAAGCAGAAATAAATCGCCTAGAGCAACATTTAAACTCCCATAAACAACCACGGAAGAGTCAGACCTCAGGGCAGAGGATTAGTGTTTAAAAAATAAGATACAAAAATTACATTAAGAAGCATAGTTGCACAAGGACAGAAACAACTGACCTGTAGTAAACATGCTGTAAATAAATCCATAACATCCTTTCCAGTTAACAGATAAAACACCCAAGGATCCTTTTCCAGATCTTATAGTGAAAGAAGTAATTTCTTCGAGATTTACTTCAGTATTACGTTTTAGTTTTTCTCAGTAACTTTAATCGTGTGAATCTCCAGCTTTAAGTGAATTAAATGCATGTTCACGTTGCTTTTTAGTGCAAAACAGTGTCAGATGCTCGTTTTGCCAAGAGTTAGCAGGGTTCGGTGTTTTTAACTGTGTTTTTAAGTGTCTGGACCCTTGGTAATAGTTTATTTATAAAGGCAAAGACAGGAAGCGGTATAAATCAGACCACTGTGAAATGAAAAGGTTTTCTACAAATTTTCACATGGGAGAAAAAATAAAAATAAAAAAAACAGTCCTTTCTTGGTTTCCCCGGAGACCACTGTGGCGAACAAGTTTTCTCTTTTTCAATTACAGTTTAAAAATATTCTAAACAAACTCTGTACTTTTTCTGTATATTCTGTAATTTATTTCCTATCATTTAAATAGGTCCCCAAAACTAAGAACAATAAAAAAGAATAAAAGTTTCAATCACTTACTCAGTCTGAGCGTGAGAGGGGGAAAAGTGTTTTTTTTTTATCTACCCCCTCGCTGGTTTAGGGGGGACAGTTTTCAAATCCATTTTCTGTGCAGCTGAATCCTCCTACAAGAACAGTTACGTTGCATCCCCCGATTGCAGAAAAACGCTATATTCCACACTCTCCAACGTCAGCGAGTCACTTGTTAACGGAGAGCGCAGGTTTAAAATACTCCGCTATTATCCTCCGTGCGCTTTTTGTTGTATCCCTTTCACGGAGATCAGACACTCCAAAGCAGAACCTTCCTCTGGTAAAGGGAAAAATAAAATAAATATATATATATATTTAAAAAAAACTCTATAATAATCCGTGCGCGACTCTACCGCGCACGGTTCTCCAAATGTGGATCTTTTATTGGAGTCTCACGTTATCTCTGCGACACAGGTTTGGATTCCCTTTCTTCCCAAATCCACCTCATACGAGCTGGGGGTGGGGAGACAGGAGTCAACTACCCCCTCTCGCTTCTCTCCCCCACTTTGAATCAAAGGGGAGAAGAAAAAAGCCCAGAACCCTTGTGTTGCGTTCAATGTCGCCTCATAAACTTCGTTTCTTGGTTTCCTCTCCTAGATCGTAGGCTGTATCTGATCACTCGGTCCGTTCAAAAGCATGTTAATCGAGTCGAACGCCTAAAAACACAAATATGTCCGCATAGAAATGGGTGTATGAGTTTTTCATTGTGTTATCTTTGACAAATCTGAGCTTAACTGATTGTGCGAACAGAAGACCAAGTTCAGAGAAACGATGCCACGACGCGAGAAGCTTAGAACTCCAAGCTGTATGTGAATGTGTCAGCATCTTGGGTTGTTTTAGGGTTTTCTGGTTTTGTAGTAGAGTTTTATTAGTTCTTTAAACCTTAGTTTTTTCTTATTTTGACTTAATCCGCCGTGTTTTGTTTTGTTCTGTCTGCTCTTAGTTTAGTTAGATATATGTTTATGATTTATACCTTGTGTTGCAATCATTTTTTTTGTTACTGTTAAATTCGTTTTTCTAGTTCCCACATTTGTTTACGCTCCCTTACCTTTCTCTCTCGCTTCTCAGTGTGCCACGTGCTCGCTCCCCTCACACCTGCAACCTGTTAGCCAATCAGCCCCAGTCTATTGTTCCAACGTTCCTCTCAGTATTTAATGTCCTCTCTTTCACTCACTCCTTGTTGGTTACTCCCGTTATTATTTTACCTGGTCCCAGTTTGTTGCTGCTCGTTAGGTCGTCCTTGTTGTGTAAGTTCTTGTTTTATTAAGTTAATAAAATTAACTTTACCACCATCTACTTGTGGCTTCAACTTGTCTACATTTGGGTCTACTCATCATCGAACAGCACCATGACAAGATGTACTGCAAAGTTAAGAACAGAAAAGGTGCTATCATGTTTACACAATAAAATTCATCTAAATTCCAGAAAAGTCAGTTAGGCAATATATTTTTTTTTTGTTTTTTTTTGTTGAAATATTCATTCATGACTCTTGTTGAAAGTCATGAATGAATGTATTACTCTTTAATTTTCAGGATTATGGTATAATTTGATCTAAAAAAAAAATACCCCTTCAGAAATTGCTCCCCATAATGTTTGTTTAATGTGAGGACTGAATATAAAAAAATAAATAAATAAATGAATGAATATATTACAATTGACACTGTTGGTGATCATCTGAGAAATCCTTGCATCCTGTGCAGTTGATCCAGCACCAGAGAAGGTACCATCAAACACAGACCCAAAAACAAAGGGAATACCACTGTATGTAGCCAGTGACTCCATCTTGCTGGAGCAGCACAGGTGCAGGTTTAACTTTAGCTAGGATTTAGTAAAACTTTTTTTTTTTAATCTTAGCAAATTTTTAGACAAAGTAAGCATATCAAACATACAGCTCAGTATTCAAACAAACTTTTTTTTACTTGCTTTGTTGAAATAGTCTTTGCAAATATAAGCTGGAACAGTGAAAAAATGTATTAGACATTTAGCATTAAATTTATCTTATTGGCTTTAGCGTTGAAATATTTGTTTTTCTTCACATTAAAAGTTCACAACTATTTTAAGTGGAATAACTAGAACAAACTACAGTTAAATAGCTCTTTGAAGGAAAATTTGAAAAGTGTGCCTTTATTTGAACATTGAAAGCACCATTTACCAAATTTTCTTTGTCAGTCTTGTTCATCTTTTTTTCTTTATTGGTGGCTATAGTTGGTGATTTAAGTGTAGCTCCACCCAGTTACATTGACTCTGGATGCGTTGGGGGTGGATTTCTATAATTGGGCAACTCCTCCTGAATTTCAATGGGGACAGCTGGTGTCCACAAAGTCAAGTAAGATGGCTAGATACCCAACAGACACATCAATCAGCTGACCTACAGTCACTTACTTGCAGTGAGCTTGTAGCAAAATGTCACTGTCTGCAGGTGACTGTGGTCAGTTCATATATTAGATTAAAAAAAAAGAAGTCGTTCCTGGTCAGAAGGTTGTAAAAGTGACTGACTTTTTCACTTTTTTTTTTTTATCTGTGGCCTCATAGGGGAAAAATAACTTGTCCCCTTTGCCTAGTTACAAGCATTCAACTGAAAATTGCTGGGAGCTGCCTGAGTCAAAGCACCTTTTCATAGCATTAAGAAAGGTGTATGGAGGGAACCTCAAAGGAAATGAGATGGAATTAGGCAATCTGTAGAGGGTGCTAGACTTTTTGAATCTCAGTGCATCAAATAAAAGACTTGTTCTGTCCAAAAGGACGGAAAACTGCAATATTTTTTTGTGTGAACTTTTTAAGTTCTGCAGGCGTTAATGGATGCGAGCCCTTATAAAAAGATACGTCTTGCTGAGTTTGGCACAGCCATTATAGAGTTACAAGTGAGCCTCCACTGCCCCCTTTCTGCTCTTTGATTAAAATCCAGTGTGACATGTAGGACACCATGTAAACTGCTTGTGTGTGTAAATGTGTTTCAGTGCTTGTATAAAGTTGGGTGAGCGGTAGTGGGGGTTGTGCAGGACTATCATGTGCAAAAAGCACATGTTTTTGTTGCTTAGATTTCTCCCTTGGCCTCTTATTCGCACTTACAGTCCCTTATTTAATCAAGGCAGCAAATCTTAGAAACAGCCCAGTGCTCTCACCACTGTTCCCCTGGTGGCATGAGCCTTAACATGCTAAATTTCACTTGGGTAGTGAAATGTGCTCGGTGGCTGTAGCTGGTGCTTTGGAGGGATAAAAAGAGCACTTACTCGCTGACATGTGCAATCCATAACGGAATAATGAGACTCCTCCATTGGCGAGCTCCCTTCCCCTGCTCTCTCCTTGTCCACTTTTTGTTTTCCTTGTGAGTGTTCATAAATGCCATGTAAATTCAGCAAGCGGAAGATGTGACGAGCGCTCTGGGAGGAGCATTTAATCGTTTGCGTCTCGTTACTGGATATCGTAACAGAACAAGGAGAGGGAAGATCCTGCAAACAACTTGTGAAGTTTGTTAAGTAACTGTTTTATTTTACTCAGTTGTGAAATGACAATGATACTCATCACATCTGTTCATCTCCTTTGTGAAGGAGTGACATGGAGTTAAAAAGCCAATCAAGGAGATGAAAGCAAGAACGCTGTGTGAAGTCAAAATGAATATATATATATATATATATAATATATAAGTGCATCTATCATGTTACAGCCACAACCTGTAATGCATATTATTAGGATTTTAAGTCATAGACCGCTAGTACTCGTTAAAGACAGTGTTTCTAATAATTTTTTTTTACTCAATAAAAATCTGAATGTATGTCCTGCATATGGATCAAATCTGTTGTGTCAATACTTTGGGGAACTAACCTTTACTGCCATTATTTCAGGATATGGCTCTACCAGCTTTGTGCATTTAGACTATAATTGCTGACCTTTATCATTGCAAATTAGCTCAAGATCTGTCAGGTTGGATGGCGAGTATAAATGAACATCAATTTTACAAATTTGCCACACATTCTCCTGTAAATTTAGGCCTGAACTTTGACTGAGCCATTCTCTGATCTAAACCAGCTCTGGCTGCATGTTCAGGGTTATGGACCTGCTGTAGGTTCAACTTCTGCCACAGCCTCAAGTCTTTTGCTGCTTCTGACAGTTTTCCCCCCAGGATTATCCTGACTTTATTTCCATCTATCTTTCCATCAAATCTCAGCATGAGCTAGACTCTAGCTGCTAGAGTCTAGCATAGCTGACTTCTTAAGGCAGTTGGCTGCTATGAATTGTTTTTAGAGGTATTAGAGCAGTAGGGGCTGAGTACAAATGTGCAAAAGGCTTTTTATATTTTTAATAGCAAAAATATATATACCACTTTGTGTATTGGTGTCTTATGGCAAATTGGAATAAAGTACACTAATGGCTGTGATTGTTAGGAAACTAATAAATGCAGAAGTATGTTTGTGGAGTATAACTTCCTTAAAAAATATTTTTTCATTGATACCATTTATATACAGTAGAGAGAGTATTTTAAAAACATTGGAAATTGATTTACACCTCACTATGCCTTTTAATATAAAATGCATCCTATTACAAAGCTTGGATGGAGAGCTTGCAAATACAGTTTGCCTCCCCAGATTCATGTACGTATTTGCTACTTTTCTTTGCCCTGATATCCATTTTTGAAACCATGTGAGACTAAAATGAAAAGGGCTGCTTCTCTCTGCATTGTCTTCCTGACTCCCTTTCGTTCATCTCTGTCACCCTTAGGGGGCCGAAGCACAATCACCTACGAAAGCAGCGAGCCATTGCTCACCCTGTCCCTGGAGGCGACAACCCACTTACTGCCAGCTTGTGCTCAAATGGAGGACATTTCATCACCCCACTGAAAACACAATTAAAACCACATGCATGAGCCACCCCTCCTCCCCCCAAAGAGCCACCCCGTGCCACAAGTTTAGTGCCTGTGAGACAGCTTGACCCTCTCAGATATTTACCTTCACAACGACTGAGTATTTGTCAGCTGGAGTCACAAGATGTTAAGTGTTGTGAATGTGCGACACAGGTAGAAAGAGATGAAGTGGGGTGCTGTTTAATGCTCCTCACTCCAGGAGACATCGCTGCCTTGTAGCTTCGACAGTTTACTGATAAGTGACAGTCGTCCAGGCCAGGATATTTTTCTTTCTGCCCTGGGAAGCCAAAACGAAGAGCAGTTCAATGAGGTTTGTGGCAGCGAGTGCTTTTTTTTTTTTCTTCCCAAGCACACACATACTGTAAACGCACTCACAGCATGCAGGAAGCGAGGAAGACTGACGGCTATTAGAGTGCAACGACGCTTACCCTTATCTTGCACCACGATAGAGATCTACAAAGAGCCTGGGAGAGATTATGAATTCATTACCTTGATACACAAGTGAGCACTACAACAGAGAGGAGTTTGAGAATGGAGATAGGAGCATGTTGGGTGCAGGAGGAGGATTGGGTATGGGAATGTGGTGAATACAACCATGGGAATGATTCATCCCCTGGTGCCATAAGACACCAGGGGATGAATCTGTCTGCTCGTTCAGCTTTTTTTTCTTTTTTTTTAGCAATGTAGAAGGACACAAAAAAGGCTTATTTCAAGTGGTTGCACTTACAAACTTTCTATTAAAAACCTATCATAACATTTTATCATTCTGTTTACAATAGTAAAGATTAGTGTGATGACAAGGAGAGTGTCCAACCTGAATGACTCAGACTTCTATAGCAATGTTACATTTTGGGGAGGTATTTTGGCAACACCTTTGCAATTCTTTCATGTTTTGAAATTCAACTACAGGAAGAAGTTCATCCACTCAACAAAGCAAGCAGTGAAGGTAAAGCTCAGTCATCCAATCTATTATTCATCACATGCTGGTGTGAAAGTGTGTTAAGAGATTCATGTTCTTCAAATGGGTTTTTGAAGAAACAGAGATACCTTAAATAAAGGTTTAAATCACAGTTATCAATAAGAATATACTTAAGATCTTTCCAGAATACTGTTTTTGTTGCAAACTCAAAGTATTTTCTGTCTTCTTTTTCAGCCTAAATGCGTGAGTGTGTGTGTGCTTTTAATCTGCACACCCTCAGTATCAGGGAGTGATTTTCCCTCCAGCTTCACTGAACTCAGCTGACATTTGCAGGAGGAGAAAACACTAAAGTTAAATAAACCAATAGGATTTGGAGCGACAAAGATACAAACTGAGATGCTGGCACACGGAAGAGTGAGTGTTTTTGCAATACTATGTCTTAGCTTGTGTCCTGTCTATCCTGCGGACTAATGTTTATAGATTTTGAATGGATTTTTCTAACATATGGAACATCCATTAAGCATGTCAGAGCTCGGTGTGAACTTTGCTGCATGAGTAAATGCTCCTTGTGGAGCATTAGGAATTACAGAGCTTTAATATTCTTCACATTTTGTCACGTTATTACTTTGGGGTATTTTATCTATTTTATTTTATTTTATAAACCAACACAGAGTACCATGTACAGTAGTTGTGAATAAAACGGTGCATTGTTTTAATATTATTTAGCAAAGAAAATCTAAATAGAGAGTTGGGGGTTTTATCCCGACTTTATTCTGATATCACTTGTTAGAAGAGTGCCAAAAGGAAAAGCTACAAAAAGTGCCTTTGTAGTTTGCCACAAGTCATGTAGGGGGCATGTGTTATCTATTCAGATGAGACCAAAACAGAAAGTTCTGGCCTACATGCAGAGCACCAACTAACACTGGTCAACATCCTGCAAAAGCAGTCAAAATACAGACATAAATCCAGTTGAGAATCTGTGGCGAGAGTTGAAAATTGATGTTCTTTGACACTTTCCATCCAAGACGAGTGAGTTTAAGCAGTTTTGGAAAGAAGAATTAAGGAGAAAAATAAAATAAAATCACTACCTAAGCCTGTCACAATCATACTCCTTGACTCATAGACACCTGAATACAAATTCATCTTTATTAGTTCTTCTGTTCTTCTCTCTTTATGTCTCACAATTAGGCGAAGATTTTTTTCAAGAAGCTTTGTATGTTCCTGAATTTTCCTCCCTAAGTAAAAGACCTGGTGTGATTTGACCAAGTCTGAAGTCTGAAATCAACAAAAAAGCAAAAACCAACTCTGGTATTAACTATTAAAAAAAAGGTTTTGCTCACTTAAAAAAAAATCTATGCAGCATGTACAAAAACATTTTTTCTGTCTGAAAAGTATGTGTGACAGTGTGGCTCATACAAGTCTTTCCTGTACAGTGACCTTAAAAGAACTATGTAGTGTTTAACTTTTATGATGTGACTGTTCTCAATTTTTATCTTGCAATACCTCTTTATGTCATCCTTTTGAGAAGTTGTTCCATACATATTCTTCTGTATCTGCAGTGATTTATTTCAGTGCGCATTTTGGAGTGCTTCTAAAATTGTGTGTGTCCAAACTACATTCAATGCATGTCATTGTATTCCGTATCCTCTAAGTGAATAGCGTTAATCTAGGTTAGCGCTGTATGCATGTCCATCTTTAAGCAAGCATGCGCATCTCAGTGTTGCAAAGAAAATGCATTAAAACCTGAAGAGGCATGGAGTGATGAGTGATGCCAGAGGTGGTTTTCTACCAACCTCTTCACTGGCTTCCTAGCTCCCTAATGGCCTCTTCAGTGGGCTGGCTGACCGACTTGCTGGCTCTTACTGGCTCAATCTTCCTTATTTGGTTGTGAAAGCTGGGGGATGATGGTGGGAAGGCAAAAGGGCTGAGGAAGTGGTGGTACTGTGTTTGCACGCAGGGTCAGGAGTTAGTCACCCCCGTGCCATGGAGAAAAGACATTACTTAAAGACAGTTACGGCGTAAGCGAGTTGTTGCTCCACAGCTGTCATCTGGATTAATCATGGCAGATTTCCCTCAGTCTGAGTAAGTGTGAGGAAGAGCGAGGATAGCGGTAAATACTTGATGAATCCGTTAAAAAAAAAAAAAGAGAGAAAATACAGGTACTTCTTTAACACCAGCACATTATGTTCTCTGGTTCCTCTCTGGCTCTCTCTGAAGCCCCCATGAACAAGTGCTACAGAAAGGCAGCAGAAAGGAAATTAAAAGCAACCATCCTTATAGTTTTGCTCTTGTCCACTTGAGTGCCTGCATGACTGCCTGTGTTTTCTGGGCAATGTTTATGCTGTGCCCTACCCAGGACAGAATAGATTCGCCCACACAGCATTGTGCTCTCAACCAAAACCTAAGTAAGTCTGGCAAGCCTGAGCCACAGTACCATTCAATCCATCTCCTCTGGATTAGGCCCTATGGCCTGCGGGTAACACACCAATGACTACATTAATAGATATAAGATAGCATCTAACCCTCTTTAAAAATATCTCAAGTTTTTTCAGCAAAAGGCCACATCAGCAGGTTGTTTAATTTCATCCACCAGCTTTCTTGACATATAATGTGAAAGTTTGACAAATTGTTGGAAAAACTTCACTGCTGAAATTTTGAATGCCTGAAATATGAATTCTTGTTTTGAAACTGCAACAACTTTCAGCTTGGATCTCTTCCAAATAACAGAGAGACAAAAATAAATCCCTGTAAGCAACTCTTTAAACAAAGAAGCACATTTAGGATGCATTATGCTGCATGACTTTACAGCATCTCACACAGGAAAGTATATTAGCTAAAACATCTCACGTCCCCAAATACCATGAAATTATATGCGCTGGCATAATCAAATTCATTACCAGAAAATCGGGGGTCACTTTACATTTTTTTAAATGCTTCTGCAAATAAATGGAGCGTGTATAATTGAATAATGCTAATTAATTCCCATTTTTCCTCCTCTCTCTTTAGGGTGTATAGTAGGATTGCTTTTTTAGTTCTCTAAGTAGTACAGGCATCACTATGGCTGCTCATCAGGCATATTACCTCCTCTCTCAGACTCCCAGCGCCATGTTACGTAGAACACTGCTCTGAAAGAACACACTGCCTCTTGATGCCAGCTATAAAGATTAGAAGAGCTTTGTTTAATTGTGCTGTTAACATCTTGGGAGCTACTTAAGAGCCGCTGCTATTTTTTCCCACAGAAACTGTCTTTAAAACTCAGTCAGCAGAGCAAAGGCCTTAAGGATTTGTTCAAGTGAGGGTACACCAAGAAAAACTTGTCTTACCTCTGTCTCTCTAATTCTGAGGTGTTGCACCAACAGACAGGCACCAAAGTGAAAGATATGTTAAATGTTATCCATGACGTATAAAAGAAATATAAAAAGTGCTCCTCTAAATATTGAGCATGAAAAAAACCAAAAAATAAAACAATGCTTAATTTTGACCGAGCTAAGAAAGCAGCCACAGGCTTCGTTAGCAGCTCCATGATTCCACTTTAACCCAATCAGACTGCAGTGTTTTGTAACTGTCAAACAAATGCTAATGACATTTTGCCCAATTAGAGGCTTATTTCCTCTTGAAATGGATGTCTCATTTTAAGGCACAATGAAAGCTGCAAATTACACCTGCTGGCAGTCTAACACGGGTGACCTTTTATCAGCACACCACCAAAGGGCTTTTAATGGTAGGTTTGTTTGCTAAAGACCCAAATCAGCTCAACAAAGGTGAGGTCAAGCCTCTACAACAGCATTAGTCAACCTTTCACATTTTTGAGAGAAATTGTGAAATATATTATAACTGATAACAGACTCTGGCAACTTGAAATGTAGTAAGTGGCATTTAGGTCCCTAATATATAATTTTTAAAAAATAATTTCATCAAAAGTAGCAGTCTAGTTGACACTTTCTACATTAAACATGCTTTATGTTTAGTCCACTTTAAATCACTGTAAAGTTGAAGACATATGTGTGCAGAAAACAGTTAAGTAACTGATTGTTGCACATATTTCATTAGACAGTTCAAACATTTAAACTAATTATTATACTATCACAGCTTTGACTTTGTTACATCTATACATAGCATTTTCCTAATATGTATTGATTAAGACCAGTTCAATTAAACTGTGCTACAGTTTTCCATCTAATATTTCACAGAAACCATCCTCAATACCAAACAAAGTCCAGGCTTTGGAATTATTTTATGAATGAACTTTTCAAGAAAACATAGTGTGAAAAGCCCAAACAAATACTTTATTTCATATTTAAGAGTAAGCATGTTAACATAGATGGGACAAGTAGCTACAATATTAACTCAAGCACACATTGCACTACTTCCATGTATTTTACTTCATGTGGAAATAAAGAGTAGTCATCCAAAAGAAATACTCAAGAGTAAAAAAAGTATTATTATGAGTACTTCAGAAATACTGTTTAATCTGATTTAATTTGTCAAAATTGTGTAATCCTCAGACAAAATATAAAATTATGTCCAGCTTCTGGTACTCAAAATAAAATTAAAAATATGTAAAGATAAATCACATCATTACAAAATAGCATATTTGGGCCCAACATAAAACCTTTGAAACAACTACAGAAGGTAAAGTCTACATGCAAGAAGAATGCACAATACTTTTAGTGACAATATGTACTGTATGAATGTTTATTTGACCTTTAAAAGACACAACATACCAACCAAACAGAAATAACATTCAAACAAGAAAGCCTGTTTACAACTTACTGGTCATTCTATGAAACAACTCAAGGTGGGTAGGTTTGCCAGAAAATGTACTGTAGTAAGAAGGGTGTTAATAAAGTAGTACTCAAGAAGACTTCAAAAATTTTTTCCAAAAAGTTAATCATGTAAATGTAACTAGTTATCATCCATCTCTGATGGCAGAACATTTTCATAAATTGTTCTGCCAGTTACTTTTAATATTATCAAAAATATTTTTTCATCAGCAATTAAATGTAAGATATGAATACCACCATGGTATTCATTTCATAGCAATGACATAAGACTTTGAGAGAAATGGCTATATAATCTGTGCCTACTGTGAATATTTCCAATAACACCTATAGATAGATTGAAACTTTGCATCATTTAATACTTAATTGCGGTACACTGATCTTTTTTGCTATGCGTTACAAAAAGTGTGTTACTTAAACTATGAATAGAAATATTGCGTACAGGTTGTAAAATTAACATTTTACAATGTTCCATGAACCAACATGATTTTCCTTTATCTCTACAGTTAAAAGAGCAACTCGCTGACATCTTTCTATGACCGTGGCTCAGTTTACCAAAAGCAGCTGTTAACCTAAAGCTTGGGCCTCCAAAGATATGAAGCTTGGCACTGTGTGTGGATGAGACACAGAGGCGATGCCTGGACTTGTATCTGCTCTGACACTCATTTGCTCGCATTCATTCGCAGTTTCTGCATGTCTGCTGTGACACCACTGGTGGCAATAATCAAGCGATGATATGGAAATGAGGACATGGCATGCGTGATGGCAGTGGTGTCAACTATAGCAAATGTTTCAGCTCGGAATAAAACCATCCACTGAGCTGGAGCTGTGGAGATGAAATGTTTCACAACATTGTGGAGGTATTGCACATTGACATAGTGCTGTAATATCTGGATGAGGTTGAACCTATGCAGAGATGAGTGGAGAGGCATCGTTGAGTAATAAAAAGTTTATGCCAGAATATGCAGTAAGTGTTTACCAACAGAAATTGTTGGTATGCTTATATATATATATTTATAAATAAATATTCAACACTGATATGTGAGCTTGTTGTTTTAGGTTTAATTGCTGTTGCCTTTTTGACTCCTTTCACAGCTGAATGTGCTGTATCAATATCCAAGGACATCCCTGAAAGAGAGAATGTGAGTAAAAATAACAGATAGAGTTAAAGAAATAAGTACATAAACTACACACTTACCATATAAAGCAGGAGTCAGTTTTATTTAAGGGACACTAGCTGGTTTCCAATCTCAAGAGGATTCTAAGTGTTGTATTTTATAAAAAAAAAAAAAATTAATCATTGTCAAGCAGAACCTTTCCAAAATAATTTAATAGCGCTGTGCACCAGAGTGGAGAAAATAAGAGAGAAATTGGGTGAGAGAGGCGAAAGCTCAGGGATCTGTATACATTATATGTCTAAACTGATACATGATGGCTTCCTGATCAAAATATCTCCAATGCTGTTTGTGAGATTTGGAATTGCAGGAGAAGCCCCTCAGTGCCAGCCTGCTGTGACAGGTAGATGATGGCTCTCTCTCAGTCTGAGCTCAGCTGTCAATTTCAATAGATGGGCTTTGTGGAGAGATGTGTGAAGGGATGTGTGAAAGAAGATGACAGTTCAGTGTGTGTTGTGTTGCGATCATCATTAGGAAGCAGAACACCAAAAAAAAAAAAAAAAAAAAGAAAAAAAAAGATGGGCATGAAGGTAAATTTGAATCAAACTTCTGTTATCTTTTTGAAGATACCTTTGGTGAGGAAGTTTGTTTAAGTATCTATCAGATAAATGTGTTCTTTGGTATTGTATCTGTACTCTTTGATAAACAGATGAGAATGTAACCTTAACAAAATGTGAAATGTCTCACATTGTTGCTCTTTTAAACTTGTTGCATTCAATGACCAAACCAAAGCTAAAATGACCAAGCACAGGTCCATCTCAGTCAGACCTTTATGCCTTACTCACTTAGATTTTTGGAAAGAGATAGTGGTCGGGAAACAAATTTATTTTCTGGAACAATTTATTATCATTTAATTTTTATGCTGGATTTTGAAAATAAATATGTGTCCCGCTGAAACTGCTCAGTTTGGTTGACTTTATGGATTGTGTTTCAGGACCATTCATCTTCTTGCTATTTACTTTAGATAAATTATGAGTAAATGTAGAAACATCTTTTGTCACCTTTATGCAAACACAATCCATCTGTACTGTATTAAGAACTCATTGCATTAATTAGCAAACATATACTGGATTTATATGGAAATATTAAGAAATGGTTAACAGATAATTGAAACCTGCTGGGGTCGCACCTTTGAAGTTGTAGCACCTGACTGTGAAACACGTTTTCCTCATCTTTATGCATTGATAATATAAATTCCTTTACAAAGCAGCTAATTACAGTTTTCTTCAGAAAAGCTTTAGGTTATTTAATATTACATTATATATATTTGGCATAATATAATATGCCACTGACAGACACTTAAAATACTTTTTCAATCATTATTACTAATTCATATTTGCAATGCAAACTCAGAAAGTTGTGACAAAGAAGGAAAAAAAAATTAAGGAAAAACAAAGCACAAAATTCACAGAACTCTGTTCTCTAAAAAATAAGAGACAAGACTTTGTCCACTTATGTGAAAATTGGTTGTTATGTAGAGCTTTACCAGAGAACAAAATAACAGCAAAATGGAAGGCGCTGTGAAATTCTTTTTGTTGGCCCACTTACCACTGAGTTGTTTTCAAAACCTCTTTAGCCTCATATCTTCAGCTGCTTCAGTTGCTTCTTGTTTCTACTTTCTGGCTTTCACCTTTAAAGTGGACAAAGACATGGCAGACAGAGGGGGGGGAAGGGAAACGAAAGAGAAACATTAATGAAAGAGATTACCAAATGAACTACCTCCTCAAGTGCTAGGTAGGGGAATTCAACAAATGCAGAGATGATTTTCTCTCTCTCTCTCCCCATCCCCTGCCCTTTTTGACCAGAGGACGACAGTTCTCGGCTGAGGAGGAGGCTTGCTGCTGATTGCCTGAGAGCTGTGGAGAGCAAATCTGCATGAAATCCCTCCTGGCCTCCGTTCTTTCGTCTTTTTTTTTTTTTTTTCCCCTTTTAGATCATTTTCGCTTTCACGTCTTTAATGAGCCTGGCCAGAATCTGTGTGTGGAAGCATGTAACAGTGTGGGTGTGCGTATGGCTGAGTGCGAGTCGATACATGTTTTGATAATCACCCACTCGCTGTATTTGTAGACCAATAATGTAAAGACTGGGTTCATAGTGTTTGTCTTGTATTTCTGGAAGTTACTGCACATCTGGAAGTTGAATGCTTGGTAATGTCAGCATTCTCTTTCTCTTTTTTGAGTCTGGAGCTGTCTACTGGAGCACATCTGAAGGCAAAGGTTAGCTCAGCTTGTCTTTTCCTTGTGAGAAGTGTTTTTCAAAATAAAAATATGATTTTGTTTGACAGAGTGTACACTAAAAAAAATACAATAAAATAAAATAAATACTTTCTATTTTAGCCTATGCTTTCAAAAATAACGTTTTTGAAAAATGTACCATGTTTCCCAACCAATAGCTGAAAAATCTGTCAGATGGTTCAGACAGACATGCTAAAATAGCTTCTATATTGATATTTGAATCTCCATGTGAAAAAATTACAATGAAGAAGAATTTAATTTATTTAGTTTCCCTTTGGGATTAATAGAGTACTTTTGGGTTTGAATTTGAATTAAATAAATCTTTAGATGACTAACGCTAAATTTCAAAACACTAAAGATTTGAAAACACAGCACCATTTGCAAACCAGTAGCTGGCAATGATACTGGGCCTAAGAAGTCAAAAATAGCTATGGCTCATTATTTAAGATGATTTTTATTTCTATTTAATTGTTTTCATATTATAATTTGCTTATTGAATTTCAAGCATATTCAGGGAAAATGCAGGCACATGATGGACGTGGCCAATCTCAATGATACTGACAATATGAATTGTCTTGATCATAATTCTCACATTTGACTTACTATAAGTCCAATTTCAATGTTCCAGAACACAGGTGTGGAGGTTAACCAGTCAGATATTAGGATTTACTTAGTGACACAGCAGAAATGTAAAATGTTTCGTAATGTACATCACAATACTTTTTTAATCAGCAATATTCTCTCCTAATCTTTTAATGTCTACAGTTTCAGATCAGCACAACTCTGCCCTCCAGCACTACCAGTGACAACAAGAAAGGAGCAGCATTGTAACTCATGAGGTAAAACATAGGCTACTTTGACTTTGTATTGTTCTCACCTCATGTTATTCATATAGTATGATGCAATTTCATGTTAGATTCTTGCTCTATCTAGGTTGTGTTACAAGGTGTTTTAAAATTTTGTTCCAAGTGGTCCTTGAGCACTTGGACCACTTGAGGCCTTGATATCCAAGGAAAGCCTTGGATATCAAGGCTTTCCACAGCCTTGATATCCAAAAAAACAAAATCACTTCTTTATTATTGAATACATTGGAAATATTAGCAAACACATCCGTGATTTCCCAGTAACTATTTATGTTATTGAATATTTAATTTAGCACTTTATGTAGACAGCAATTTAACTTATCCCTGGATAAAGATATTAAAACAAAGATTAAAAGAATGTACAAGTACAGCTCAAAAACTTTTATTTGAAATTGTGTGGTAGAAAAAGGTGCACCAGCGATAAGGAAAACTGCAGACATGAGAGAACTGAGAAGCAATATCCAAAGAATTTTGGGGAACTTTACAACGAGTAGTTTCAGGATAGAGTACTGAATCTAGCCTGAACAAATGGGCCCCTGGGGCACTACTCATGCTACATGTAGCCCTACACATGGGTTACAAATGTTCATTTTCTAGTATCGAGCTAAACCTGAAGTGCAGTCCACATCAGAAGAGTCTTGCCTGAGCCAACCCTGAAAAGGGTTATGAAAATATGAAGATTTTTCCAGCAGGACTTGACTCCTGTCCATACTGTTAAAGGTATCAAAAGCCGATTCTTACCAAACTTTATTGGCCAACAAACGTGCCTGATGTAACCCCAAAGAGAAACTATAGGTTATTGTCAAGAGAAAGATGAGACACCAGATCCAACAATGCAGATAACACAAAGGCTGCTATCAAAGCAATCTGTGTTTCCATTACACTATAGCAGTGCCACTGGTTCATATCCATGTCACACAGCACTGATGCAGTAGAGACCCACTAAATTTGCAGGTGCCCGAACTTTCTGTTAAGAAAATGTTAATCAATCTGATATAATACTCAAATTTTCTGGGAGGCTTAATTGTCATTATTTGTAAATCATAATTATCAAAATGACAAGAAAAATCTTGAAATATTTGTAAAATATTTAAAAATGTGAGATTAATATTCTGAAATATGTGCCAAAAATGTACAATTTTGTCACCGTATTCTTTTTGTGTTAAACACATAAAGAAAAAAGATCTGCAAAAAGTCATATGTAACCAAGAAACTGTTTACTATTTACAAAGCAATTCTACTCCCTCACAGTGAAAGTTATTAGCAAGTTTAGGTCTCACTGATGGCCTATTAAAAGGTTTATTGTCACCAAGGTACAGCACAAGTAGCATCAATCTAAAAGCATTGCTAAGACAATTGCCACCTTATTAGAAATAGAATATATATTTCCTTTAGTGTTCTGTGGATCCAACTTGTCATCCACCCTGAGAGCATGTGCTTAACATGAAGCCACTCAGTCAATGAAGTGAGCTAAGCTTCCAGCTTATTTTTGAAAGACACACTGAACGCAGTGGCTACTGATTTATTTCTCAATTTCCAAATGTCCTGGAAAACCCCAAGTAGAAAGAAGCTCATCTGTCAAAAATAAATAATTAAATAAATAAAATAAAATATGGCAAGGTACTCCTCATAAAATTTCTGACAGAAGTTTCAAAAGAAAATCAAAAGAGTTGCCCGAGAGCGCATGAGCACTCACAGAGAGCTTCAGAAAAAAAAGCATTAAAGGTAATAAGTAGAGCTTTTCCCGTGTAAATAATAAATAATGTACTCAACTACAACGTAAACTCATCCCAAAACTCATCACAAAAGACTCCACTCCTGAAGAAACTGCATATTAAATCATTTTCAAAAGGATTTAATATATAGAAGAAAATACTATAGGATAAAATATCCTGTCAAATCTTGTTATAAATGTGTCATCCTGATGTCATGTTTAACAGTCCAGAGATAAGAGCTTCCATTCACACCTCTATGTCTGCGGCTGATGTTATTGACTTCTTTCCTTTCCACCTGCTGTCTGGTGAACTGGGCACCGCCTGAAGATAACCCCCCTAAACTAGACTCTGTGGACATTATTACCTCAATGCCTGACCATCAACATGATCTTTTATTCTAATGGTACACTGGGATCAAGCTGCTTCTTCCTGCAATCAGTTTCACCAAACTAGCTGACTGCTGTACAGTAATAGGTTAAAAAAGATTACACGTTAAAGCCTGTACGGAAGCAAATGTGTAAGAATTTCATAAATATAAAGCTTCCATTTGATTTATTTGGAGGAGAAGAAAAAGACAAAACAACCAGCCAATGTCTGCAATACTCCCACATGCCTGCTGCCAAGATGAGCGCGGAGAATTTGTTTAATGTACAGCATTTATTCACTGCACACACGCTGTTGCACTACCGCTTCCTCCATCACAGAAGACACTCCCTCTGCTGGGCAAGATGCCATTAATCAGTCGGAATGAAGGGTTAGCCAAATACCATGGAAGATAAACCATATTCTGTGTCAACGTCTAAGAAGGTAGAAATCTTTTCTGGAGGCCTCCCAATAGCAGGTGTAAAGCACAGTGACCACACTGAGTTGCCTTTTCTCCCCATACCAAAAAAATGGTTAAGTTATTCTTTTTCCTCTCATGTGGAAAGCAGTTCTGGTTTGTTTTCTCATGACCCTGCAACACACTGGCATTGAATTTAGTCACTGTGCTGAGACAGATGGCCGAGCATCATGGTGCATGGCAAATTGGGAAATGAAAGCATGCGTGCTCGGAAATCGGCGCATGTAGTTTCTCTCCAGCAATGTGATCACACAAGGTACATTCAGATAAGAGTGACCATGAGGCTCTGAGCAAACATTGTACAACAAAACTGACAGCGTACAAAGCAAGGAAAACACAGAACTGACCTTTTCTGTCTAACACTCAAAAGGTCTGCAGCATAAAAGTCTAAAACTGACCATTTCAAACAGATGATGAAAATGTCAACACAGTTACTTCTCCATGTACAAAAAGTGAAGATTTTTTTTTCTTCTATAATAAAAAAAGAATAATGTTGCCATGGTAGCACCTGATGTCTCCTTGTCCTCACTTTATTGTCACCCACCCACTACCTCGCTCTGCATTGTTCTCAAAGTAGAAAATAGATCTTCGTCGCAGTGTAAGGAGAACAGAATTGGTGCGAGTTGTCTATGGAGGAGGTGTGAATGGAAGGGAGCAGAGAAATGTTAAGCTGTGGTAATCAATAGGGTGCGATCTGTCAGGTGAGAGAAAGGATAAGAGAAACGGAAAGGAGATGGAGGACTAGCTTAGCATTAAGAGAGAAGACAGTGATGGACAAGATAAGGTAAGTCAGGGGGATGGCCGACGAAAGCAGACGTCAAGAAAGCTGAGTAAAGCAAAGCAGAAGAGCAGTGAGAAAATGATGAGTGAACATACGAGGGAGACGTTAGAGGGCTGGAAGTTAAATTAAAGATCCATGGAAGACGCAGTGGGTGGTTAGAAAGAACTAAAGAAAGAGGGAATATGAAGCAATGGCGTAAAGAAGAAATGACAAGCAGAGACATACAGCTTGAGAACAGGGAAAAAGGAGGGAAATCAATGGGGAATAAACACACCTTGAGTCAGGAAGGTTATTTTAATGTATTATATTATTATAGTTTTAATTTAATGATTATTTGTTTCCCTGTGAGATGTGTTATCAGATTTATTAAACATGGATTGCATTTAAATATTGATAACTACAGTAATATTTTTCTGAAATTAAAACAAATTAATGTTTTATCAAGCTTATTTAGGATTACAAACATTATTTATATCTTCTAAATGATAGAGTAAGGAGTGAGAGATTCATCAGACTTGTTAATTTTCGGTCAGAATTAGACTCATATTTCCTTAGTATTTGGTAAAAGGGTCCTTTAAACTGTATAACTAGTTCATATGTTTTGGGGATCCTTCTACAAGCTTCTCATGATAGTGTACAGGAGTAATGGCCTGTTCCTCCTGACTGGTGTCAAGTTTGTAGGCTGTCTTGATTTTCAGTTTTTCCCACAAATTTTCTGTGGGACTGAGATCTTCCTGATGGTCAACTCAAAACTTTAACACTTTTTTTTTTATCCACTTTCTGACTAACTTCATGGTATGCTTTAGGTCACTGGCCATTTAGAAGCAACATTAATTCCAAAACTTTGACTTACTAGCTGATGTCTTAAGATGGTGATTCAATATTTTTACACAATTTTTTTTTCTCATTTCAATTTTGTAAAGAACATCAGTACCTCTGGGAAAACAGCCATGAGGAATGATGTTCCTATCCCTATACTTTAAATATGGCACGGTCCTCTCAGGCTTCACGAGAAAGCAGTTTGTTTGAAGTTAAGAAATACATCCACAGGTGTGTCTCATTTATTATGTAAATTCTACACAAGATTTTAGATTTAAATCTATCTATCTATATATATATAGATCTACAGTATATATATATATATATATATATATATATATATATATATATATAACTCTACAGCAAAAAAGCTTATGTTTCCTTTGTTTCAAAAAAATTTTTTTACTATCAGCTTCCAAGCCAAAGTCTGCTCTTTGTAGTACTCAATGTCCACATAAAATAAAATGTAGTACACATGGCAAGGGAGTGAATCCTATTGTAGCTACAGTATGTAGCTGTCAACACTTCAGCAATCTGAACTTCACAAATGTATTCTGCCTGAGGAAGTCTACTTGACCAGAAGCACTGGCTAAATGACAGAAACAGAAAAACTGACCCTTGTGAAAATTACTATGTTACAACTGAAAGCTATTTGGTGAAAGTGCAGGCAGCAGTCAGTTTTTTTTAAAAGCTCTATAAAAGTAGCACTTTATTAAATAACATAATTGCTGAAATTTATTTCACACTACTCTGACATCATGCTGATACACACTCTACTAAAATTTACCAATCCATCATTTTATGATTTTTTTCATTGTGTATGTAAACAACACAAATAGTTGAATAAGCTACTTCACTGCAAATGCTCAGAAAATTAGCTATATAATAGCAACACAAAGGCAGTTTATAAAATTCTAATATTAAAAGCAAAGTTAAGCCGGTTGTAACAGTCATCTCTGTAATTCTTGAAATTACAAATAGTTGCACACAAAGTCCTTTCCACTTCTCTAAGAATAACTTAGTTTGAGTTTTTGCAATGTTAAGTTATTTTTTTTTTACATGAATAAAAGCACTTCAGGTATTAAACCCAAAGTTCAACAAAATTTTAACGTTGTATGTATCGCACAATATATATGACACTCTTAATGGACTTTTAATGCAAATTTAGTGCAAGTAGAACTTTGCACTAAAAGGGTTATTCACCAAATAGTGCAAAGTTTACACTTTTAATGGACTTTTATTGCAACTTTGCATTAAAAGTGTTATTTACCAAATGACACTTTATGACAACAGTTGTAAACATTCATAAAGACTCCTTCATGTTCATGATCATTGTTATGTCATGTCAATTACAGTGCCAAGTCAGTCTTATGCACACCCCTTCAAATGAAGTATTACCCATATGAGATTGAGACTAGACTTCAAAGAATGGTAAATATGAATATAAATCGTTAAAAATGTCTCTTAAACACATAAAATCAAATAAGTATCTAATGTATGAAAGGTACCAGATTACTAAACCAAAGACACTTTAACTCAAAACAGAATTCATACAACATGATTCAAAATTTCCAAATGACCAAAAAACAAAATGTTACGGCTCATGAAAGCAATGGCTTTCTTCTAGCTGCCATATAAGCTAAAATTGTGGAGCGCATAACTAATAGTTGTATTGCCAACCAATTCATCAAGGTAAGCTCTGTGTCTTGTATTTCCTTCAGTTACCATGAGCCTCTGGCTTATTTTCTGAGTAATGACCTCTGTAAATGGAAATATCTTGATAGGCTTAAATTTGTGCACCTCTATGTCTATTTCTGCATGAACTAAGCAGTCATATGTGACAAGTTCAACCTTTTTGTATCTGTAAAATATGTTAAAAATACATTTGATCCGATATTTACTTCATAATTATGCACTCCTTTATGCTGTTCCATCACATATGACCAAAACAAAATACAATAAAGTTTATTGCAAAATGTCAAAAAGAGGTTAGAATACATTTGTAAGGCACTTCTATTGAGCATGGAGCCTCTCTAAATGAAGCTTCATTAGCAGAGCCTGTTTTGAGCAGATAAGTATAACAGAGTCAATTATATTTACATGTTGACACAAAATCCTCTGTCATAATTACCACCATGCAAGGCTGCCTGAAAGAATCTATGATGCAGACTTCCATAGGGGCAGTAGCTCTTAGTTATTACTTGCAATGGGAGTGAGTCCAGGCATGTAAGTCTTTTTGTCCCTTTTATGTGCTGATCTGTGTGTGCTTGGTCAGTGGCAAGAGTGTGTCTATTGGCATCCAGTGACTGATATTCAATTAGTACACCTGCCACCTCAACATGGCCCTGCATTCCCCAGCTCAGTAAATCAGCTTGCCTGACAGCACACAGGTCGATATTAATATTAACGTCTCCATAAATAATGTTATTGTAGGCCTGCATGTTAATGGTTTCTGAAATGATGAGCATGATAAAGCAGGGTGTGTATTCTATTGTGGAGTTGCAAGGGTGTAACAGGGATGGAAAGAGAGAGGCAGAGACAGACTAAATCCCTTATAATGTCCTTCAATCCAAACGTTGGTGACATTGGATTGGAAAGGCGCCGAGGTGGTCACAGCTGTGTTCCCAAGCCTGAATGGTTAGGGACAGTTGGGAGTGTGTTTTCTCTGTGCACTGAACTGACAGAGGGTGGGAGGGAGACCTGGACACAGTGGATTAATTATTATAAATCATCTCTGAGGACTCATGTTTATCCCTGCTGCTTAAATTAGTCTCTGACTGTTCTGTCACAACTGTAGTGCGTCTGTTGTGCGGTCAGAACTTTACAAAAATGTATTTGGTATTCGTTTTAAAACAAACAATGCTTCATACTGATGCTAAGCAAGTGTTTGCTGGGTCTCCTGATTTTGTAACAAATCATGATCAGCCTACACTTACAGAAGCAAAAGCTTCAGTGCCAAAACAACAGTGCACAAAGTGACGAGAACCCAGCTTTTTATCTCAGTAAAGTGTAAAATATACACCCACTGGGCCCTTTATTAGGCACACCTTGCTAGTAGCAAATTTGACCCCATTTGCTTTCAGAATTGCCATGACTAATAGGTTTAACAATATCTCTGATAAATTTTGGTTCATAATGACATGGAGTTACTGTAGATTTATCAGAGGATGGATACACTGTGGTCATACTCAGGCAGACTATGGCATTTAAACAATGCTCAACTGGCACTAAGCTGCCCAAAGCAAGCTAAGAAAATATCCTACATACTATTATTCAAGCATCAATAAGCTGAACAAAACATACAAATCAGGATGGATTCATCCTTTTATGTTGTTTGCATCAAAATATGATGCTGCCACATCTGAATATTGTAGCTGAAATTGAGACTAATTAGACCAGATAACCAATTTAGGTGAGCTTTAGCAAATTGTTATCTCAGTTTCCTGTTCTTAGCTGACAGGGTAGCTGCTGTTGCACATCTGTTTGTGAAGTCAGAGCTTATTCTCATGCTATAACACATGGCAGCTTCTGTTACCTTTTATTACCTTGAACTAGTCTACCCATTCTCTTTAGACAACATCGAGGATTTTCCATTCTGGATATTTTCTCTATTGTGGGCCCGGTGACTTCTCAGTATTTGTAGTCTTTTACCTGCTGGCCTTTGATTGGCTTCACCAGTTTAATTCCAAAGTTCAAAAAGCTTCTCACTAGCTGCAACTGGAGCGAGGAGATTTAGCCATTCATATCCCCCCCTCACACAGACGTGACTGAAACATCCAGAATACAAATTAAAACTGGTCACAAGCTTCCCTGAATCTCTCTCAGCTGTGCGCTGACCAGACATTTCCTGTGGAATGTTTATTCTTCTCTCTGCATTGAGAATTTTTGTGAAAAGAGTTCAGCAAACATCACCCTGTTCCAGGGGACATCTTGCAAATAATTACATGAACAATTGAATTACTGCTGAGGAATATTAATCAGCTTTTAATGCTCATTTGGGAGGGGGAGTGGTTAGATCACTTTGTGATGTTTACATACATGTAACCACACATGAAAGCCCTGCATCTTCACAGCTATGAACTAGATCTGAAAATTCTGGAACAAGATTTTCAGAGTGTCTGAATTGTGATATGATCTCATCTCCAATCAGTTTATACACATATATATGCATGAACAAAAACACACCCACACACAACACTCACCAGCCGTGGACCAGGGGTTTTGCAAAGCCTGGATCATCCCTGCTAATCCATACTCATTAAGGATGAACTTCATGATAGCGTGCCACCACCAGCTTTCATTGCCCCCACCCTCTTTTACCCCACTTTCACATGCACACACACTACTGTGGATAAGTAGCAGATTTGATAGTAATTTTAATAAATTACTGCAGATTGTCGCATGTATGTGTGTTACTGCTGCCACAGTAAAGAACAGTGGCTAAACGTGCTACTGCAAATCAGGCCCACTTGAACTAAGAATGACACAGCTTTGATGTCATGCCTGCAAAAGCAAGAAATTTGTTCTTTTAAAAGGAATCTTCAGACAGTCAAATTAAATATGCTGATACAGCTGAAGAATCCTTCACTTTGGCAAAATCTAAAAATATATCAGGAAAATATATATTCCTGATAGAATATGAAGAACATATTCATCAAAGAGATGAAGAACAAGTAGTTTCTAAACAAGACAGAAAGGCCTTTTAATTCCTTTTTACTTGGGGACTGTAAAATAAATAAACTAACAATCATTTCCAATGCCCCTCAACATCCAAGAGTAGGTCACTTCAGATTGAAGTCTACCTACAAGCCCCCTGAGCAAAGAGAGAGAGAGAGCGAGCAAGAGAAAGATAAAACAAAATGAAAGCCACCCGGACGCTTGGGTCCTAGCTTTCTGTCTCCAAAATAACTCGTCCTCTGTGGGACTGTTAAATAAATTACAGATATGCTATACTCCCTAGATGTGATCTCTGTTCTCCAGCACAAATTAAAAATTTAAGCCCTTTTAGGTTGGTGCCCGGTGTAACTTGAAGCGGAGTGGTTACAAGTGCCGATATCTAACCACAGTTGTGTCACACTACCACTTAGAAGTGATGCTTGTTGCCGTGGGCGCTGCATTCAAGGAGGAGAAGGCAGAGTGACCTGAGGTTGGAGAGAATATGCTATAACTGTGAAGTTACCAACTGGGCAAGGCTGTTGTTCTAACTTCCACCTAAATGTTGTGACAAAGTGTCCAGATACCAAAGTTTGCCCTGCTAAAAATGTGAAAAGATAAAATAAAATTATGTGTATTTCAATAAAATTTCAAGTCATTTTTCTGAATACAGGATCATGGTCTAATGACTTCTGAATTGATGTAGATATTTTTTTGTGTGACTGTTGTTTTTTTTTGTTTTTTTTTTATCTCATTTGGATGGTTAATTCCAATATATGTTTTTGTTTCCAATGGTGTCGGTCCTTAATATTCATTTTCAAATATAATATACACAAGTTCGAAATCAATTCATGGCAGACATTTCTAAAGTATGTATAATTTAACATCATTTTTTAAAATTTAAGTTTAACTAAACAAATTCTGCTGTTTGTGTTCCTGTCCTCTGCATTTGTGTTCGGATTTTGCACATTTTATCTTAAGCTTAGGCAAGTGTTCCACCGTGAAAAACCCAAAAAGTCCAAATAATCATCATTATTTAAATTACCCTCAAATCAATTATCAAACTAAACAATTCTACTTTCCTCATGAAAACAAAGGCAATGTGCCAAAGGAAGCAGGATTACCAGCAATCTCTAATGCTTAATTAGTAGAAATAAATGGGCTATTGAATACACCAGAGGATTGCATATGTGCTCAGCACATTTTATTTATTGTGTGTTTTAGGAAAGGGTAGAGAGCAAAAAGGCTAATTAAGCAGAAACTCAACAAAAACATTATCCAATAGAACAGGAGACAATGTGGAGTAAATTTCCTCTAATCATTAAGCAGCAAAGGGCTATGTAAATGGGTTTGTGTCTGCGTATATGTGTGTGTCAGAAAGAGATTATATGTGTTGGTGGGGGGTATTTAATAGACTCAACCTCACTATGAACTCAGAGAAAGCATTTTGTCGCTTGACCTTCATTAACATCTTCTATTCATTGTCTGACTCTGGTGATAAATCAGGAAAAGGGTCCTATTGTATCTTCCAGTGGCATGTAGTAAAGCATTCTCATCAAACTGACTTTCATTAACTTTTGTCTCCTTGCACAATAACCAAAGCCCTGTATCGGACCCAGGTTTTACAAATTTGTTTCCTGTTTGTCTAACAGGAACTTAACTAGTTGAAAAGTAACTGAAATCTGAAATCAAAGCCAGACATGATTCAATAAAGACCAAAACAGGATGTGATGTCCACTTTATGTAACTTTTAGCATGAGGTGAGGCATGTGATGAAGATCAACACCTTAAACCTCCGTCAAAAGATTACAAGAGAAAAACTCAATGAAAACCTCGAAGAGAATAAAATAACTTTTGGAATAGGAGACTTTCCGGAGGGGGATGGCTTTCCGCCATGAAGCATTGCTGGATTAACCTAATCAGAAGATTAATCAGACTTGAAACACTGGGGGCTGTGCCGGTGGCCTCTTTATCCGACTGAGCCGGGCAGCAGAATTAGGATTGAGACCAGAGAGACAGCGTTCCCACAACCCCTCTGTCTACTGTGAAGCTCTCCATTTGCCAAAAGAACTCAGAGGCCAAAGGAGAATTAGAAGATTTTATTTCGCTCAAAACTTGCCTTTTGGACTCATAAAGCTCTTCTGGATAAATTTTACTACCAATCACTCACAAACAAATTGACTTAGTTAAGTCCATTAATATTACTCCAGGGGATAAACAACGCTTTGACTGAATAATTTAGCTCATGTTGAAATTTTGAAAAGAAAATCAACAAAAACACTTTGTAGTGTGGTGTTCTATTATACCAACTGACAATGATGCACATTTTGCTCATGTCTCATAATTCACTGTGAGCCAATAAAACTATTTGTGTTTTGGGGACCACAAATGATGAATCCAATCCAATTTTTCTGTTTTCAAATTACAGAATGAACAGTGCTCTATGAAAGGCTCAAAGTTTGGAATATCGCTTCGTGATCTAACCCTGCTTAGAAAGTTCTCTACAGCTTTAATTTGACCTTTCTAGTGTGATCTTTGGCATTATGCTCTTTGTTCACTAATTTGTTCTTTGTTCTCCAACAAACCTCTGAGGCCTTAAAAGAACAGCCGTATTTCTACTGATAGTAAATTACACACACTAGGAATATTTAGAAATTAACCATCACCATTCAGAATGAAGATGGCTGAATAGCAACGCATGCAGCACTTATATTTTTATTTGCAAATTATTTTAACAAACAGTGTGCCTTTCTTCTTCCACTTCAAATCTGTGGTTGCAACTTGACAAAATGTGAAAAAGATCAAGGGGCCTGAATACTTTTCCAAGGTGTTGTATGAATATGAACAAAACCTTGAGGTCTGTCATTAACCATACAGATTTTAGCTAGCTTTTGAAAGGAAGCACTCTGCTGTGATCAAACAATAATCTAATAGATTTACATGCAATGTGTTTTTCTTGCAGGGATTTAAAGACGCCATGAGCCTGACTGCCTTTAAAACTCATGGAAATTAGCTCTCGCTGTGCCATGTTCTTCTGACTCGGTAATAAGGGATCAAATCCGACAGGCCAGGTGCTTCCAGTTTTTAAGCCTGTGACCACATGGTTAAGCCCTGAAAAATATATATTCCAAAAATAAAAACAAAAATAGGGAGGTGGTCGGCTCCATCAAATAAACACATTCAGTGTACTTATCTGTCTCCATCTGTCCTTTAAAATTAGGTTGCAACTAATCTCACCACCTAGGCAGTGCAAAGAAAAAAAACAACTGTAGCACATGTCCATGAGAAAAACAAGAGAGGCCTGCAGTGTGAACAGGGAGGGCAGCATTGATCGTAGATTTCTGGTAGCCAGGTCATCGATTAAAGCGTACAGCTGTGATACTTGGCACACCTTGCTTATTTCAACTAGAACCTTGAATCTCCAGCCAAGAGCAGACCCATCCCCCCAGCCATCCCATGCTGTCAGCTGACCTACACATACAGAAGCATGTGAGTAACCAAAGCTTTGCTTCCCCATCCCAAGAGGCATTTTCTCTTGCAACAGGCATCATTATATCATAGTCAGGTGCTGCAAGGTTCACAACTTAGTTGAAGGTAGAAAGAAAGATCTGCACAAACTGAGAAGTTATAGGAAGGTATGGGAGAGAAATTGAGAAGTAAACATAGAACCCAATTTTGATTTTTTCCCTACTCCCTTGAGATGTATTGATCCCAGAATCTCATCAAGCCTTCTTTTAGATGGTTAAGTAAAACACAAACATCCTTGTGTGGCTTGTTTTTCTTTGCACCCCTCCTCCACACATGTTCGTTCTACACGCAGTGCTCTATTTAGAGATGCAGATCTCCCAATGTTTACTATGAGTACGCTTAAAACAATATTATGTGTGGGGAAGCAGCAGTGTGGAACAACAATTTATTATGTTTAGGGGCTAATTGCTTTTTCAGACAGGGGAAAATTGGTTAAATGCCATTTTTCTCCAAACATATGGAATATTCCTAAGTTATCTTTTTGTAATAAGTTTTATTTGATGCTCTGGAACCTGTAAATGCGAAAGAAAAAAAGTATGGGGTTAAACAGTGTTCCTATACCAGTGTATCGATTTATTTGTCTCTACATGTATGAAGTGATTCGTTGGTATGAATGCCTTATGTTAGAGGCTCGTCCATCAATTCACAGCGATTCTTGTTATTGACTCTGACAAATTCCGGGATACAAGTGATAAAGTCTTGACAAATGGGCTCCGCTCTCCACCGTCTAACAACCAATATATCTCCCTATGTCCTCCTGTTGCCCACCTCTATCAGATTCTATTATGTGATATGATATCGCACCCTCGATGAGCACAAACAGGATGTGCTTGCAAGAAAAGCATAGCATTTTAGAATAAGATATGAAAATGCTGTGTTCTTACAATAAATAGACATCAAAACTCTTCAAGTCACATCTAAAAGGCTTTCAAATACCTATATCAGTTTTACTGCTAAAAAAAGAAGCATTAGCTCTGGGGGATTCTATGCATAACTCTTAAGTTATCCCTCTTTTTGTTATATTTTGCTTCTAAGAAGACTAGAAGATTATTTTCTAATCTGCTTCGATGTTTTCAAGCAGTATTTCTTCAAGCTTTTTAAATGGCTTTAATTTTTTTTTCTGTAGACAATCACAATAGTTTGGCTCTTTCTTTTATCTTTTAACTAAGTATAGTCCTTTGAAAAAATTACTTAGAAATGTCACTCATGATCACTTGGGATGGTTTCTAGAAAGCCTAAACTGTAGGTCTTTCCACAGTATTGTGTGTACGCAATGAGAGTAATTTCTGGAAGTAAACATGACAGCTCAGTTGACAATATGACCTTGTAGGTGAAAATAAAGGTGATCACTGCAAAAAGTGCAGTTAAAGAAATCCAGTCAGAAACCCAAATATTATGAGGAAACAAATCAAGAACGCTATATCAAAATTGTCAGAAGATAGAATGATAGAATTAAAATCTGTTTTTCAATAAAGAATTAGTAAGCATATTCCAAAAAATGAAGCGTTAAGCCAGTGCTAATTTATTTCCTTATCCAATAGTGGTATCAATAACAATTTGTTCATTTGAACATTGTTGTTTTCTATCAAATCCTGGACCCACAAAAGAGAACACCAAAAAAGAAAGAAAGGACAAGAATTGTGGATAATAATATAAACAAAAAGAAGATAAGTGGAGGATTTACCACTTGTTTGAAAGCTGTATCACACCATGTAGTTTTCTTTACAGCCCATCATCACAGTTGGGCAATATAAACATATGTTTTCATAGTGATAATTTAAGTCCATGTCAAATGAGCTTTTTTCCTCAGTGAGAGCGAAAAAGCTCACTGAGTTTTGTGAGCTTTTGTGCGGTGTAAATAAATTGGATTGCAGTCGATCTACATTAGGGACTGATTTTGAAATATAATTTCTAATGTAATTTCTTTTTGATTCAATCAGATGTTATTCTTACAGTTTTGTGAAGTGATCTGACAAGACTGGCGCCTTTGTGAGAAGATATTTTCTCCTCTTTGATCACCTGTGCAGTCATTGCGATTGTGGTAAAAGTGAGGAAAATTGCAGTGTGACGCAAAAGTAGATGGAAATTGCTCCTTTTGTTGGACTTGTTGAATGTGTCTATAGTTCAAGCAACAGGCTTTGCTATTTTTTCTCAAAGATAAAGTAGATAGTGTGCACAAAATATGGTTAAAAAGATGGTCTCTGAATTTTATGTGACAAACTGAAAGAATGTGAGATTAAAATGCTAAAAAATTCATAATTTTAACAATGGGCAGCTCACATTAGAGCTGGTATGCAACCCACAACATTCCAATTGCAAGACGACTAGTCTTCCATGCACCTGTTAGCTAATTATTACTTAGTTACAGGTTTGATATTAAGTCATGTTTTTATACCAGACAAACAGCAAGAAGTTATCTGTAAAAGTTCCAAATATCAGTATTGACATTGTATCTATTTTCCAATGTTCACCAGCCTCAATTCAAATGCTTCTGATGCCTCCGATCTCTGTTCCAACACCTGAATCAAGCCACTTTAGCTGTTACCTAGCTTCTCAGGGTTCCTCAAGCATCAAACCAAAACTAAATTCAGAAATCAATGAGCTGTGCCATAAAATACAGGATAAAACAGCTACTGTCTAGACAGCAGTACAGTCTAGAAAATTAGATTGGCCAGTTACTCGTATGCAGCAGAGGGAGGAATATAAAATATACCTTAATCTTTAACTTACTGTGGTTGAGATTGTGTTGAACTGATGATGTATTTAATAGAAGAAAGCACTTAAAAGAACACGTCACATTATCTACAGCTAAGTACTTTTGAAAACAGACTGATAAAACCATATTTGCTTGTTTAACGCATGCAAGTCTGACCACTCTTCTTACATCGAAATTTTAAATTGATGACTTCTTTTTAAACTTCTTCTTTAAATCAAACTCTTTATTTCAAAAGCCTGATAGGGTCACATTTCATCTGAAATTCTCATCAATCATGCAAAAGAAAACTCCAAAAAAAATTGTTTAAAGGGATACCCAAAAGTTGTCCATGCCAACATAAAAGGAGCACAAGACTTAATTTTCCCATCAGTGTGTTCTTACTTGTATGACATTTAAACGGCTGCACACTGGTGGCTCCAAGGCATGACAGCTTCAGAAGGCTGCATGGTAATGTTAGGTGTGGTTGGTGCCCTTTGGTGCTTTTTAAACACAGTGTGATTAGAGTTCATCTCTGCATATCCTGCTCGTCTCTCTGTCTCAGAGCTAGTACAGAAATAGTCATTGTCACCAGCCTCGCAGCAGGGCACTTTTTCCTCACCATGTCCAACTCACTTGGACGGAGTATGTGCATGCTTACAGTGTGTTATGCTGTAATGTGTTGTAATTTGTTTATTGTGTATTACATAATACATTGTAACAGGTTTAATGGCTAAAATATATATATATCTTTTATGTACGGTTTCCCCTAGGAAATGAAGAAAAACCTAACATATTTTGTTTAGTTTGTATTATCAATAATTTAAAAAATAGTGTTCATTGTACATAATTCAGTAAGATAATAATGATTTAAACCTTGATTCATTTTATAAGTGAGGTTTAGCTGACAAAGTGCAGGACAACGTTAACTTTAGATTTAGTTGTAATGCTTTTTTATCGTAGAATTCCACCCTTGTAATCTTAAATGAGTCACCTAGCACCTCAAAGTCATATGGGGGGAAAAAAATCAGCACTGCAGCTTAGTATGGAATGATACACTAGTGTAGAAGAAAAATGATCTGTGAGGGTAAGGGAAGCAGCAACAGATAAGAGGATTACTCCATTACTATCAACCCCAGGGGCTGATACCCTGGAGCAGAGAAACAAGTTTAAAAAGGGTAAGACCTTGATTTTTCCCTTCTTGACATGTTCATATTGTATGAAAAGAGCAAAGTCACTACATGACATACTATCCTGTTCTAAACAGGGCAATAGTGTGTTTTTTAGCCCAACCACATATGCAGCATCCTGAGGTGTGACCTTTCTCTCCTGTCCTTCTTTCATAACCTTCCTCAGGAAGAGTAGGACAGATCATTTGATCCCTTGCTTGGAATCTGAGCCCTAAACAAGATTGAGATTTTTGAAAATCTTAGCTGACCTCTAGAGCAATGAGGAAAAAATGCATAACTGATTTGATTGCAAAAGATACCTCAGAAAATATGGTTTAAAAAAAAAGGGGTGTGAATGTTATTCTTGTCTCAAAACAGAATGATAAATTCCACTGTCTAAATTTTTGGATAGCTCCTATGTTTTCAAGCTGTGAGTGGTGTCTCCCAGGGAGCATGAAAGGAGACGCTGCAAGCAGAGGCTCTGCGTGAGTTAAAAAGCAGTTAAAGGGATGGTTTGAATTTTTTTTAAAAGGTAAATGTGAAATTTTCATATGCAGCTAGTATCCTATTTGTATCCTATCAGCAGGGTTAGGATAAGAACAGCCATGGCAAACACTAGTTAGAGATTTTGTGGGGACAGCAATGACGACAGGAGCTGTTTTAAAATGGCAAAAATACTTTTAGTAACTCTTCAGTCTGTTCCAAACTTCTGTTTTACTTCAAAATGAAACATCATAGTATGTTTGCATTCATTCTATGACATACTGATGCAATAATTCATGAAAAGGAGACCCAAACAAGTACTGAGTGCATAAATTACGCAGTATATGGACATCATATTATGTGACTTATGTTTGTATTAATGTTTTATTGCTCAGATTTTCTAAGACGGTTATTTTTTAGGTTTCACCAGCTCTTTGGCATAATCAACAAAACTGAATGAAGCAATGTAATATGAGTCACTTTTTGAATTGAGTCAATGAAATAAGTCAACTCCTCAATGATATTCTAATTTTTTTAGATGAACTTTCAAGTGTATTTACAAGGCCAACAGAAACAAATGACTACCGTGCATCTCTGTTGTGTGTGTTGTTAATTTTGAAATAAATGCCTAGCCAACATTGACCTTAAGAGACAAGTAAACTCATCACCATAAATTTCTCAAATCTATGACTCTATGAAAATTTTATTTTACAAAAATCAACAGTGTATGCCAACTGTAATTTATTCACACATTCTTTCTCATTAATGTCAAAGTCTGAGCACGAAAGCAGGCAAAAAATGCAAATCTAACTCGACAGTGCATTTTGTGCTGCAGCTTGAGTAATGATTGTGTGGGTGACTGGGGCAGGGCTCTCATTTTGATTTAAACAAAGACATCAAAAGCGTTGGTGTCTCCACGTCAGGACTGAAACGATAATTACTGTCACTCAAGCAGAAAGCTCATAGCACAGGCGGGAATTAATGCATGTTAGCTTGTGACTGTGTCGTTCTGAGTGAAACTTAGACCAGCTGTCAGAGGCTTTATTCCAGAAGCTGCAATGATTTCCACAATCATATTTGTCCCCTTTGAATAATGCAAAGGGGACATTATTCCCCTTTGCAGGAGTAAAGGAGTAAGTTTTTTTACTCCTTAATGTAGTAAAAAAATTTACTTTTAACATGGGATATTACATTAAAATTAGTTAGGTGATAGACCTGCATTTTGGAGTGTGTTCGAAATGTTTTATCTTTGAATATATCACTTTTCAATCTAGGATTTTATTTTTCACCTCTGTAATATTGCCAAAATTAGAGATATCCCTGAGTGGCAATTAAAAACTAGTTCATGCATTTGTTACTTCAAGGCTGGACTACTATAGTTCTTTACTACCAGGAACACTACAAGATGCAGTTAAAAGTTTTCAGCTTAAATGCAGAAAGAGTCGCAATAAAAATTCAAGAAGATAGGCAATATTTCTCCAATTTCAACTCCAATTTCTGTACGTGACATAAGATCATTTGAAATTCTTCTACTCAGATATAAAGCTGCTCTGTCATATAAGAGAGATCTGATTGTTTCATATTTTCCTAACAGGGCACTTTGTTCTCAGACGGAAGGTTTACTGCTGGTTCAAAAAGTAGAATGGAAGGCAGATCCTTCAGTCACCAGGCTCCTCTCCTGTGGAACAAAACTCCCAGTTTTAGTTCATGAAGCAGGCACTGTGTTTACTTTTAAGACGAGGCTTAAAGCTTTTCTTTTTGATAAATTCTATAGCTGGAGCAGTTTTCTGAGCTATCTCTGTAGTGTTGCTGGTTTAGGCTGGAGAACAGGTCATTTTTCCTCACTTTCCTATATTCTCTTACTACGCTTCAATTTTGAAGAGAGCATAAAGTTATTTCTGCATTTAACTTGATGCTCTGTTTTTGTTCCTCTTCATAGAAGATAAATCTTCCTGACATTTCTGTTTAGTTGAAACAACTTCTGGGAGAGGTGCATCGACTGAGATACTGCTGCCAAAAACGTCATGTTCTACTTCTAAAGATAATGTTGTGTCTTTTAGTGTTTAACTCTCTCTCTCCTGGACACAGCCAGTAGCTGAGCTTTTGTTGTGACTAAGTGCATGGACTCTCTTTCTTCCTGTAGACTTGAAAATTGGCTCAGAGCTTAATCTGTCTAGCCGTGTTTCTCTCTTAAAAGAAACCACTAAAAGAGCTCTACTGCCATTAACTCTTTAGTTTTTCTTTAACATAAAAAGTAATCCTGGGTCAGTGATTTTATGCTTAAAAGTTTTGTCTTCTCTAATCCCCGGTCAGTGGCAAATGGCCGTTCACACAGAGACAAGTTCTGCTTGAAGTTTCTTCCTGTTAAATGGGAGTTTTCCTTTCTGCGGTCGCCACATGCATGCTCAGTATGAGGGATTTTCTGCAAAGTCATTGAAACAATCAACGCGACTGTTCACAACATGATCGTCCAAGAGGAACAAATGCTGCAGGATAGTGACTCAATGCAATTGGGTGGGTTTCCCTTAGACTTTTTTCTTTTTACCAAATTGAATAACAAACTGAGCTTGACTATGTTGCTTGATAACTGGGATCAAATTGGAATGTAGGTAATTGATTTAAAATCCGTCTGTGTAACTAGATTGAAATAGATTTTCATTTTTATAAAGTGCCTTCAGAACACGTGTTGTGAGTAGCTGCGGTGTAAATAAATTGGATTGCAGTCGATCTACATTAGGGACTGATTTTGAAATATAATTTCTAATGTAATTTCTTTTTGATTCAATCAGATGTTATTCTTACAGTTTTGTGAAGTGATCTGACAAGACTGGCGCCTTTGTGAGAAGATATTTTCTCCTCTTTGATCACCTGTGCAGTCATTGCGATTGTGGTAAAAGTGAGGAAAATTGCAGTGTGACGCAAAAGTAGATGGAAATTGCTCCTTTTGTTGGACTTGTTGAATGTGTCTATAGTTCAAGCAACAGGCTTTGCTATTTTTTCTCAAAGATAAAGTAGATAGTGTGCACAAAATATGGTTAAAAAGATGGTCTCTGAATTTTATGTGACAAACTGAAAGAATGTGAGATTAAAATGCTAAAAAATTCATAATTTTAACAATGGGCAGCTCACATTAGAGCTGGTATGCAACCCACAACATTCCAATTGCAAGACGACTAGTCTTCCATGCACCTGTTAGCTAATTATTACTTAGTTACAGGTTTGATATTAAGTCATGTTTTTATACCAGACAAACAGCAAGAAGTTATCTGTAAAAGTTCCAAATATCAGTATTGACATTGTATCTATTTTCCAATGTTCACCAGCCTCAATTCAAATGCTTCTGATGCCTCCGATCTCTGTTCCAACACCTGAATCAAG